>OX456986.1:31365765-31548664 GCA_949752695.1 Melanostoma scalare | reverse complement strand
GATATGAAGGCTTTATCGGATCTTGGTACTTCTAATTTTTCGAGCTTACTCCTGCTGTTACATCTCAGCTCAGATGCTGTCAGCTTCACTCTCATACCTTCTGTAACTTGTCCCAACAATATGTAGGTACGTTCGTTGAAGCCCTGGGGCGTTTTTTGAAAAACCTAAACTCGCCCTGATTTTCAAACTGAGTGTTTTTTGAGCCCTGGGGTTGACCAGGTTTTATCCTCAACTCACCCTAGGTTTTTGCTGACGGCTGTCAAATGGCATGTATTTTTATTCAAATGACAGGGATGTGTAGTGATTTTGTGGTTTAGCGTTTTTTGAAGACTGGAAAACCCTGATTCTGACAGCTCTTAGGGTTGCCAAGGAAACCTGGGTCAACCCAGGTATTTGAGTGCTGGACGCACAACCGCGGTGTAAAGCGTTGCCTTCAGCTCAGGGGGCTGAAGGCAACATTTCAACTAATTGTAACAAAATTTCTGAATGTTTATTACTGCGGAAAATTCTTGTCCTAATTATAGCTGAAAGCCTTGTATGTGTCCCCATAAGCATACTTCTTCTCTTCTTTCCATTTCTGGCGTTACGAGTAGTGATCTTGAAGCGATCACAACTCTCCCACTTTTCTGCTTCACACTAGTGATCCGCCTGTGGGGTACGCCGCGTTGACCTCAGAAAGCGTCGGCAAGCCTCCCGGTTTTGGATTGTTCCATGTCTGAGGCCAACCAAATGCTGCTGTTTTTGCATTTGCTTGTACCAGGAGTGTTTTGGCCTGCCTTTTCTTTTTCGTCGCGAATAAAGGTACTAAAATTCGTTCAGTCGTTTAAGAGAATAGAGGAGAAGAATAACCACGCACTTACACCGGTGCTAGATTCAGAAATATTTTCTTTCGAAACGAAATTATATATTGTTAATTTTAAGCCAAAATAAGACTCCAATCTTAAGGCTAAACGAACTGAATAAATAAATGAAATGAAAAAAAATTATAGGAAATTGTGCGCGATAGTGAAAGTGCTTATACCTTTTCGAATTTGCAAAACAGAATGTCCCCCGGTTATAGGTATTCAAATAACTAAGTGACCTTCTGTGTATTACATTTCACCTTACACAATGTAAAGACCTGGATGAAATCACTCAAGGTGATTACTAACTTCAATAAATTATTATTACTTTTGCTATACTTGAAAGGTGAATTTTTAAACTACAATTGCTTTTTTGCGTTTATTTCAAACCTGCGCATAAGTCAGAACTTTCAAATTATGTATGTATGTAATAGGGTTAGCTATTACAAGTTTTATTTCAAAATTCTATAGAATGAACAAGATTTAATTAAATGTACATAAAATAAATAAATAGGGTGGCGCAACAGAGCGAGGAGCCCCTGGGCCTAGCGCATTTCTCACAACCATCCCTTGTGAGGGAATGGAGGGGACCTACAATTTTCTGCCGGTTCCGAACGGCTAATTGAGAAAGCGCTTTTCATGGCAATGAATACTAACGGAGGACTTGCCAATTCCTCGCGAAAGGCGATACCCGTAGAAAAAACATTTTTGCCTCTGGTGGGATTCGAACTCGAACCTCTGGATTAACAGGCGGACATGCTATCCATCACACCACGGGTACCACAAATGTACATACATAAGTATATATTATGGCTTTGATAGTGAAAGCAAAAGTTCTTATAAATTATTGAACACAATGTCGTTCGAATGGCTGCCACGTTTGGTTTGCAATAGCGCATTCAAAATATAAAAATAGGGTGGTGAAACAAAGCTATAGAAACCTCGAGACCTAACGCATTTCTAAGGGTCGACGGGTCAGTTAAAAAGTGCTTATCATGTTTTACTCTCGGAGGAATTTACAATTTCTCGCGAAAGGCGAGGCCGAAGTCTCAAGCTTCTCACTTAACTGGCAGACATGCATGGGGTAATAACCCCCACGGGGACCGCAGGGGCATTCAGTCACTAACATTTCTTGTTGCTGGTTTGTAACAATAATTTACTTATTATTATATGATATTGGCCTTAAGTCCTCGAATCGTTTCCGGATTGTTGGCATAACATCTGTCCTTCATGGCTCCTCATCAAAATAAAAAAAAATTCAGTCAAATGTGAGCTCTGGGGCGGCCAATTGACATCGCCAAGACGACTGATAATACCATTTTGGAATTCGGTGCGCCAATGACTAATTTTAGTATGAGTAGTATGGCATGGCGCACCATTTTACAGGAACCAGAGGTCTTCCAAATCAATTTTTGTAAAAAAAAGACTGTTAACATATCTCACCATTATTGGCCAAAAAATTGCACGTGCTTGTGCGTCGGTCGAGCCTTACTTTCGCGACTAGAGCAGCCAAATTCTCCTCTTTGCGCACCCTATGACGCGACGACGGGGTTCACTATACCAAGCTTATCTCAAGACATTTTTTCACAAAGTTACGTATGGCAGGAACAGTGAGTGTTTTATTTTAGACAAAACTTCTTTTTAAAAAGGGTAGGTTTGGGGTTGTATGCTCTCGATTTGGAAAATTTTTTTCAATATTTCCGAGCATTATTGAAGCGAAAAGGGATTCATTTCGTTACGCGGAGGACTTTCTTATTGATTTTCTGTACAGATAGGAACTCCGAAGCAACATTTTTGAAAATTCAAATTATATTTAGAACTTTGCATAAAAAGAACAAAAAATGTTTTTCCACTTGTAATTTCTTTCGCTATGAATGGGCGAGTGCTTCGACACTTAATTCTTTGCCATGAGAAGCGCATTTTCGATTAGATGTACGGAATCCGCAAAAAATAATAGGTCTCTTCCACTCTCTCTCAAGGCTCTATTGCGCCTATTAATTTAAGGTTTATGAATGGAATAAATTCACAAATAAATAAAAAGGAAAATAGAAGCGAGGAACAAGACATTGGTGTAAACGATACTGTTTACTATTTATCTTTCAATATCCAATTCTAAGGTTTATCACCTCTTGTGTCGGTGCAAGTAAGTTGTTTTGCACAAAATGACTAACTGTGACTGCTATAGGTGTCAATTCATTTAACACCGAAGCTGTTCTCTTCATGAAACCCAGAAATTGATTTGGAAAACGAAAGGGAATGGGGAAACCATTGAAGTGAAACATCTTGGATTGACAATATCGCAAGAAGCTTTTCTTTTGACTCAACTTTAAGGGTACCCCTCCCTCCAACCCTGGGAGGCTGAAAAAAAGGCTTTTTTACGAATTTTTTATGAAAAATCTGATAAAGTAATTTAATATATTGATTTGATACATTATTGAGTATAGTTTCAAGTATCTTCCATAATTTTTTCATACAAAAATATTGAAAAACAAGCCGATGATAGTGCATTTTACGAGACGCCTCCACTTTTCGATCTTTTGCGGTGTGCAAGATAACTTTTGACAGGACCATCTAAAATCTAAATTCTAAAAAGATTTCGTTAAAAGACCACTTTTACCAGATAATAACATGATGTTTTTTTTTTTTTTTTTTTGAAATTTTGAAATTTTAGTGACAATTTGAAGTGAAAAGTCGTTTTCTTGCCTAAAAATGCCGCTATTTTGACAGCTACAAAATGGAAAAATGAAATTTTTTTAAAATCCTCGTGTTATTACCTCTAGAAATATATATTAAAGAAGTGTGCAAAATTTCAGAAGGATCGGTGCAACAGTCGCCGAGATATTTTGCACACCGACTTTAAAAGTAATAGTTTCGAGATAAACGCGAAAAACAGTACACTGAAAGGTTCCCCTCCAAAATATTCCTTTAGAGGCGTTATTAGAGTGAGCTACCCTTCCCTGAACATAAAAGAAGACCTCGAGCTACCTTGAACCAATCATAAAAGGTTGGTTCAAGGTCGTCCGGCCGGCCCCCCTCTATTCGCTCGCCGCACATACCTACTCTAAGATCATCTAAAATCACTGTAACTTTTCGAATTCAACTCGGATAGACTTGAAATTTTGACACTATATTCTTGAAATGTAGTATAATAAGAAAATGCAATAAAAAAAATCGATTTTTTGAAAACGACCAGGGTTTACCCTTCCCTTAATAGATCTGATGTCCGATACGCTTTACTCTCCCTAATCAAAAAGTACTGCGAAGAACTTGTTGTTGTTGCCATGGGAAACGTTTATTTCGTCTAGTATTTAGAAATTCTAGGCTTATGCAATATGATACTACTTTCACCAAAGAGAGAGAATGATGACAACACGAAAGAGTTCATCTGAAACTGTCCTGTATTTTTCGGAATCAAGCTACAGACTCAGATAGTGAGTGGCCTAGTGGTTGGTGTTTCTGCCTATTACATGGAAGTGTCAGGTTCGAATCGCAGAAACATGCAATAATTTTTCTATTTATATTTTCTTTCACGATGAATTGGCAAGTCCTCCTAGAGTACTTGCACTGCATGAAAAGCGCTTTCTCACTTGGCCATTCGGAATCGTCTGAAATTGATAGGTTCCCTCCATTCCTCACAAGCTATGGTTGTGTGCTACCCCGTTCGCAGCTTCCAAAGGTTTGTTGTGTCGCCTGATTTATTTTATTTTAGTTTTTGGGGTTAGCATGTAATTGTCATAGGACCTAATTTTATCAAGGGGGAGTATATATGTCAACCCACGTCTTTTTCACCTCATCGTCGCGTCGGCCTCTTTTTTTTACTTTTTCTTTCAAAACTGAAATCAGTGTCTCTGTTGAGAATTTGTGACTATCTCCTTATTGATCTTGCTCGAAATACACATAGGCATTGAAATTTACAAGCAAGTAAAGCTTTGAAATGCCGAATTGTGATCATGCAGCATTTTGTATTCCAGCAATTCGGACATACACAATTTTTTAAATAAATTTTAAAAACAAAATATTGCGAAATACAGCATTTTGTTTTTGTGATCGAGTAAGTTATTAAGAAATCATGTTAATTGATACCCAGACCGTTGCTATTGTTTTTCAATGGATATGTACAGGGACGACGAAAGTGATCGGTTTAAACAGTAACAAATTTGGAATAAAGTAATCTACCTTCGTTCCATAAATACAAGAAAAGTGTACATAAAATTTCTTATATTTTCATTTCATTCACGAACAAATCAGTGAGCACTTCATGCGTCGAATGAAATTCCGCTCGATTATTACTCGATAACGTGATTGTGGTACCCGTGGTGTGATGGATAGCATGTCCGCCTGTTAATCCTGAGGTTCGAGTTCGAATCCCACCAGAGGCAAAAATGTTTTTTCTACGGGTATCGCCTTTCGCGAGGAATTGGCAAGTCCTCCGTTAGTATTCATTGCCATGAAAAGCGCTTTCTCGATTAGCCGTTCGGAACCGGCAGAAAATTGTAGGTCCCCTCCATTCCCCTCACAAGGCATGGTTGTGAGAAACGCGCTAGGCCCTGGGGCTCCTCGCTCTGTTGCGCCACCCTATTTATTTTATTTATTTACGTGATCGGTAATATCAAATTCATATAATTCCGTCACGAGTTATTCGATAACGTGTGCCGTAGTTTGGCGCCATAATTCTGGCTGTTTAAAAAAATTACTTCGATGGGGTGCGTCTAGAAAATTGTAACAATCTGTTTGTCTTAAAAATGTATTCTAAGAAACTATTTTAAGTTTTTTTTTAAATTTTACATAAGTTCTATAAAATGTTTTCATTTTGTATTTCAGCCGCAACACAATCACAAAAAGTAAAAACCAAAACCTCCTGGAAAAATCAGGCTTTCTACAAAGAACATATGGTGAGTGTTTTAAAAAGTTTACTCATAAAAGTGATTTAGTGATTATTTTCTCTGCTTTTTCTCTATTTAAACATTAGTATTACGTTAATTTTGGTTGTATTGATCTACAGAATATTAAAAATTTTGTTAAGTTTAAACTAAGACCAACAATAACATCTCATGCAATTTAAACACTCCATATACATTATTAGATATTCATATTCTGAAATTCTACATTTATAAGACCTTGACTATGAAATTTTTTTTACGAAAAATACTTGAAGGTACATTTCCTTATGATTCACATCTAATTCCAAGCTTCAGGACACCTTTAAGTATATAACACGACTTTCTGTTTCAAGTTGTAGATCACAGATTTCTTGGATAATATTTTCTTTAAGTGCTGAATCATTTCCAGATTGTTGACAGCCTTAACCGTTAAATACCAATAGTAGTCTTTAACGGTTATCCATAAAAAAAAGTTCAAAGAAGTCACATCGCAGAATGATGGTTCATTTCTTTCAAAACTTCTTTTCGAAAAAAGCATTGTTTGCGCAACACAGCACTCACTTCTTCTGCACATGTAGTTTGCTGTGTATTGTCAAGCTTATATTTTGATGTGACATCAAAACTATTTACTTCTCGTAAGAAAATATAGATGTCACTAAATATTTTTCTTTCCTATTCCTATACTTTGGAAATAAGTTTTCAATATTTCCTTAAGTTGCTGAATCGTTTAGCCACTCATTTCGTTCCGTTAAAAGTTTCTGACAAAAGAGATTATTTATGGAAATAAAGAGTGTAATAAGAGACAATATCAGGCTAAGGCCATCCAGTGAAATTTGTATTGATCGATCAGAAGGGCAGTTTTGAATGTTAGACGAAAAGACTCATCGATTTTAAAGCACTCATTTTTGATTGCCGCTTGCAGAAACTCTTTAAAAAAAAAACTAAATCAATCTAAGACGGTGGTGCTGGTTAACAGCCTCTTCTGGTATCACTGAAGTCCCAAGCCTTCAACGAATTGGTTAACAAATGGTAATCCATTATTTTCCGTCCCAAAAAATTCCATTTGCAGCTTTCCCACGATATCGATTCAGCCGGTCACAACAAACTACTTATAACCTGCCTCTTAGTCCTCTTTGGATGCATTACTCCAAGTCGTTAATCGTCAGTTTTGTTGAAGTGCAGTTTGGATACTGTTGTTGTTGAGAAGAAAACGATTCTCAGGCTAAGACGAGGTCTTCCCCTTCCGCAATTTCCCTGCAATGTGCTTTCGAAAAACCGACGAGTCTGAGCATTTCGGTCCATCCGCTCTACATGTCCCAGCCATCGTAGTCTCGCGATGCGTATTCTTCTAGCTATCTAGGGTGCTTTTTTTTTTTAGACAAATTTTTTTTTTCACTCCCATCCCGTGGAGAATACCTAAAAAAAAAATCCCTAAAAATTTGAGCCCTTAATATTAACATTTAGTACTCGACCAAGGCATGCAAAGATTTCACATATAAAATACACGTAAACTTAAACTTCTTTTTCTTAAGAATTCTACAGTTCAGAGGCATGGTATAGTCTAGGACATTAACAGGTTTTCTTTAAAATTAAATGCTCTACAAAATTGTTCATTGCGGTCACCAACAAAATTTCGGGATGGGAGTGAAAAAAAAAATTTGTCTAAAAAAAAGAGCACCCTAAGCTATACCCATGTCTCGGTATACCTCATACAGCTCGTTGTTGTATCTTCTTCTCGACACATTGTCTTTGCATACGGGACCAAAGATCATTCGGAGAATTTTTCTTTCAAAACGACCAAGGGTTTCCTCATCCACTTTCGAGAAGGTCCATGCTTCCGCACCGTAAAGCAGGACTGGGATGATCAGGGTTACCTTGGTTTTTCTGGAGAGGGTTTTGTTTCTCAATTACCTTCTTAACCCAAAGAAGAAACGCTTGAGGGCAAGAGTCATTCTCCGTTTGATTTCCGCACTGATATTGTTTTCCGTGCCTACAGCGGAACCTAGGTAGACAAAGTCCTGTACTACCTCGAAGTTAAGTCTGTCTATTGTGACGTTTTGTCCAATTCGTCGATGTTTTGTGTCCTTGTTTGATGACAGCATATACATACTTCGTTTTGCCCACATTAACCATCAAACCCATTTTTGCCGCTTCTGTTTCAATACTCTCAAAAGCACCTATGACATCACGCTTCCTTCTTCTCATAACGTCAATATATCGTCTGCGTAGGCGAGTAATTGTACAGACTTTTGAAAGATTGTTTCTCTGGTGTTGACGTTCGAGTTTTGTACAATCTTTTCAAGTTTCTATCAGGTTTCTG
Organism: Melanostoma scalare; assembly: GCA_949752695.1. NCBI lineage: Eukaryota > Metazoa > Arthropoda > Insecta > Diptera > Syrphidae > Melanostoma > Melanostoma scalare. The sequence goes on along the minus strand of OX456986.1, from coordinate 31,540,622 downwards.
AAATCTGACAGTAATCTGGCTTTTTCGTTGACAAAGATGTATACAAGTACAAAATTTCTTGAGTACCATATCGATGATATACCGAGATGGTGTCATTTCTGGGCATGCTATAACTATAAGCGACAAGGTTTAGGATTTTTTTTTGTTTAATAAGCATTGCGTTTAGCCCAATATCACCGTCTCATTGACTCTCATCACTTCCAAAAAGTTCTTTCGTGAGAACGATTCGAATTCAGTTTTTATCTTGTTACTTTCCTTAATTGTTTGCATTGTTCTCCCCACCCCAAAAACTACGCCTCGTTTTTATCATCGTGTTCCGCCACTTACTTACCACTTTAACATCCTCCAGGTCGAAGCTGTATATCTTCTTAAATATAAAAATGAATCGCAAAATGTGTTGGTAAGCGCATAACTCAACAACGCCTGGACCAATTTGGCCAATTCTTTTTTTGTTGTGTTTGTTATTGCCAGGAAAAGGTTCTTATGACAAGAATTTAAAAAATTGCGCGGATGTTCTTACAGGAACGGTTTTGAGAACGGAAACTTAGAAACTACTAGACAGGTTTCTAAAACTATTCCAGCATTAGAGGTGCTACAAGCTACATTATACCCCTCCATCAGTTACTTAGACTTTATTTCATCCCTTCAATCCCACGGGAACAGAAACGGGAACGAGAACGGGAACCTTAAAGTTACTTGACCGATTTCAAAAATTCTTTCAACTCTACGATGTTACATTATCCCTCAGTGACATAGACTTATAAATGGTTCCTGTCAAGGTTTGATCCCCATATTCCCAAAGGAACGGGGTTGGGAACGAAAACTTAGAAACCACTGGACAGATTTTTAAAATTCTTTCGGCATTAGGAGTGCTACATTATCCCCCTCCATCAGTATACTGGACTATATTTCATCCGTATACGGGAACAAAAACAGGAATGAGAACGGAAACCTTTAAGCAACTCGACCGATTTCAAAAATTCTTTCAACTCTAATATGTTACATTTCTCAGTGACATAGACTTATATTGCATTCACATATTTCCACGGGAACGGGAACGGAAGATTATAACAGGAACGGGGTTGGAAACGGAAACTTAGAAACTACTTGACAGATTTCAAAAATTCTTTCGGCATTGGGATGCCACATAATCCCAAAGTAAAAACGATTATTTTTCATCCCCAAAGTCCCACTTAAGCGGAAGAACGGGAACGGGAACTTTAAAACTACAGACCCGAGCAACGCCGGGTGGCTCAGCTAGTAAATAATAAAACAATAAGCTCGTGGAAGGGCTTAAAGCATTTCTCTCAACCACAGTTTTGAGAAAATGGAACTAGAATTTTTGCCGATTTCGAACGTCTAAGTGAAAAAGTGCGCTTCATGACAGTGAAATTACTATAGGTGGAAGGTGAAATTGAAAATTATACTTGTGAAAGAAGCAGTGAAAAGACTACATCGAATTCCCACGTAAATGACAGTTATGCTAAGAAACCCTTCGCGATTACAGCTTCTGAACCGTATATGTCTGTATAACTCTGTCTACTGCGCGAACCTGCATCAGTACCATGAGTTTCAGTTCTTTTTTCTTTCCGATATAGTTTCTGTTAGTTTCTCGAAACCATCGCATCGTGATCAATTTCTTGGTGCCTGATCTTTCTTTGTCAATGATCAGTGATCTCCACATTTTGTATAAGTGTCACAACTTCAATGACCCTTACATTTAAATATGCCAATCGTGAGGTTACTGTAAACATTAAAATACTTTTCGTTTTGCAAATCAGAATTTTAGCTTATTTGAAGCATCAAAATATTTACATTTACATTTACATCAAAACTACTCCGCAGGGGTTGCAGTTGCAGCCGGGCGACAATCAAAATATTTGCATTACCATTTTTGTCAAATGCAGTGTGCTTTAAACAGTGATCGAGCAAAGAACGGTTTATAACAATAAAACCAATAGCCATAGGTTTGGTCGATCATCGATCAGTGCGTTAACGTTTGTCCCAAGATTTGCTTTATTTATTTGCTTTTACGAGTATTTATACTCAAAGCTTAAATCCATTTACAATATCTCTGTAGAGAAGGTCAGTGACCACACAATAGTAATATTATATATATTCTAATGTCACCACGAACAGGTTTCAAGGTTAATCCTCCGTGGCAAACCACTCTATCCCACTCTGTAGGATTGTAGATACCTACTGCAATCGTATGCACTCAGCGTTGCAATAGGCAAAAGGAAAAAAGAAAAGGAATCGATGATCATATCAGTGAAGAGCTTTGCAGCGTCCGTTTATATAAAATTTAAATTGATCCCAGCAACTTCTTAAGATCGTCTATTGTAAGGAGTAGGTACAGCTCTCATGTGGCTTCTTATACTTGATACTGTAGCTGTTTGGTGCTGCATTTGGCTTTACTGTTAACGATTTTTTTTTTTTAAATTCAAATGAAAAAAACGAAGCCATATTCGTAAACTGTTAGTAGGTAGCTTTTATTTCTTTTCTACGCCAACAACGGCCATTCTATTTAATAATTTTTGCAAAATATCAGGACCACTTCTGGTGGGTTTGGCTCAGTGAAGGTATTCGGCAAAAGTTCCAATAGACATGTACTGTACATACATATATTTTCCTATACTGATTTTGAAACGAATTACTTTCCAAAAGGCTTTGAATGTAACGTCAAGCAAGACAAAAACTATAGTCCTTCAAACAAACTATGGTATCTAAAGGATTATTTTTTGTAACTATCGTAACAAGAAAACTTGAATTAGTTTACCCAAGCAAAGGGTAGGTTCCTTGTTTCGTACCCCTACATAATTACATAGTCACTTTTTCGGCAGTGAAAAAACTTGGGTGGATATTCAGTGCATGGCATATTCTTTGGCAGAGGTGTGTGTAGTATCAAACGAAAGCTTCTCCTCATCAACAATTTCGGGACTCACTGTTACTCTTTCACGTTTCCTACAGATGTGTGTGCGTATTCGTTACAACGCATCGATGCACCCACACTAACCAAAGAAGACACAAGCGTTGGGACATTTTTTGATATCGCCAAGCAAACTCCAACTCCAAGACGTTGGTCATCCTCGAAAGATTAGATATTGACGAACAAAGTATTTCACACGAGTAGTGGATGGTTAGTGCCTTTCAAGAAGTTGCCAGGAGATGTTTGTTTCAAAAGGAAATAAATCCAAAGAAGAAAAATATTCAAAGTCGAGTATGGAGTGACGAAATTAGGGGTTATTGGGATCCAACATCGCATAGCAGTATCCAAAGTGTATCTTCCTACTTGTGTGAGTGCACCTATGATTCTTCATACCTACACCTATGTATCTATACCGGAGCGGCGGAGAGCTTCCAGTTGATGGAGACGGAGAGTGCTTTCGTGTTTCGTCCTCCAAGAAGTGCATGGACGCATTTGCATAGTAGAAAACAATCTATATACCTACATAGATAAATAAACCATTGGTATTTTCTCAATTTGATTGCGCGCATACTCCAATAATGTAGCTTTCACATAAACCAGCAAGCAGCAAGAAGATGTGCCTACGCTAACGAAAACGATATGTCATGGTTTAACCCGCGCCAGCCAGCCACCATAAAAATGTTGTTCATCCTTCCCTTGTCCAACTCCAGAGTCAGAGTCTACTTCAGAGTTCAGACTCTGCAAATTGTTTTTGTTTATTTTTATTTTTTTATTTTTTGCCAACTCTTTTTGCATGAATAAAAGGTGTACGAGTATGCGTTTGGAAGAGAGGCATAACGCCATATATTTACAAGAAGATGATTTTGAAGTAGTAGTGATCCTCTTGCGCTGGTACGAGTATATAACCTGTGGTGGCGGTTGTGTGGGCTCAAACTCGAATGTCAACGACCTTTGTATTGCATTTCTCCGTTTCTTGATTTTCGTTGCTCGTTCGTTCGTTCGTTCGTTCATCGTGATGTTGTCGTTGTTGCTGTCGTTGGTTGATATGTGAGGAGCACACCGCACCGCACGATGACGACAACGATTTAAAGAAGGCGATAGACAAAAGGAACGACCGAAACAGGTTGAAAAAAGGCTCATACCTATGCTTTGGGAGCAGACGGACGACATTGACTACATCGATGTGGGTATGTGTAGTTGGTATATGGACGATTGGTACAGACAAGACGACCGACACCGACGAGACGACGGGCGCAAGGCGCAATGCTTGCTCCTGGCATTCAACCCTTATAGTTTGTAGTTGGTGACCGGTGTATTTCTTTTAAATTCTTCTTCTGCTCCGAATTGCCAATAGGTAGGTACAAATGTAATCGTTTACAAGGTACTTATCTTACTTTTTTTATCCTTTTTTCCAAATATATTCTAAGACATCGAATTGAATGTGATTTTTCTGTTATAACCACTCGATCAAAACAAGCACTCGCATCGCAATAGGTCTTTTAGAAAAATATTGTAGTCATCTCTTCAACCAAATAAAAGATGTAGGTATACTGTACAGGTACATATACCTACTACCAAGTTCCTACTTCTTAAACGAATTAAGGTTTTGAGACAACAACATAATTTATATCTGAAAGATCTTAAATCTCCTTTCTTTAGAGCAAGAAAAATTTAAATCACAAAATCTTACTTTCTAACTTCTTAGAGAAAAATTCAAACTGCAAGTTGAAATTTTCAGCAAACGGAGCTGACTCGTTTGAATAGTCAATCAAAAACATGTCTTCGAAAGATATCGTTGAAATTGGTCAAATGAGTTTTCTAGTGAAGTTGGGCTGCGCCGCTGCGAACGCTCAATGAGCGACGAGTCTGAGCGATTGGCTTGGGTATGGGTGGCCATTTAATGAGCTTCATCGCTGAGCGGTGAGCAATTATGTAAATAGTTAGGAAACGCCGTTGTCAAGTGCAATTCATCGTTGAGTCCTTCAGTTGAAATTCGCGTTGATACCTATTTATAGTGTTGTTATGAGACCGAGGAAATAAGGATTTGGTGTAAACTAAATTGAGGAAAAATCATAGTTAATCTACGTCGATATCCAAACTGATTTTAGCAAAATTATCGTTTTAATTTGCTGTTAGAAAAGTTCGACACAGATTAACAGAAAAAGAAACCAAGTAGTGCAGCACAGTGGCTGTTTTTATTACTAAGGTTAGTTTTTTTTCTTTACTTTTTTTTCCAATAATTATTGTGATCATCCTGCTATAGAATTGGGCGGCTGTAAACAACTGAGATAAGACTCTGTGTTCTTGGCTCAGCGATCGACTAAAATATTTAAACATATTCGATTACAGAGCGCTAGAGAAACCACAAATCGCTCAGGACGTAACTGGTCGCCACCACAGAGTAGAAAAAGAAAGTCAAGTGCGGCAAGGTAGTGCCATTTTGTCAACAACCGAAATTCAATGTGGAACCCATTATACAATTAAACAAGATGACGCATAGTTGTCAACAAATGTGTGACTCGATGACGTATGCACATGCGCAGAACGAGAGAAAAATTAAAACGTGACGGCCCTATCTTGTTTAGTTGTATCATGCCGGTAACCCTCGTTCTGTCAGTTGGTTTGAAATCAATTTAAAAAAGTGAACCGGGCTTATCACAGTTGAGAATGTAAAAAGCTTTATTCAAAACTGCTGTAATATGCATTATTTGCAATCAAAATGAAAATTACACTAATAGTACTTAATATTGACGTTGAATCAAATAAGATGCTCGAATATAGACGTTAATTCAAAAATATTTGATTTACAGGCAAAATGGTACGATTTGACACCTTTTATTACTTAATCTGTGGTCACCACCATACGATCTCATGTTTTGAGTTTTTGCTTGCAATTATAGGTACTACTAGCTGACCCACACAGCGGAGCTCGGACCACACGGTGATCGAATTGAGGAAATAAAGTATTTTCCGAGCTTCTATTCCAGTGGGAAAATGGGACTGAAATACAGGCAATGAAACTGTCTTTCAATGAAAGAAATTTTTTAACCGGTCCAGTATTTTCAAAGTTCGCGGTTATGTTTCCCGTTCCGTTTCCGTTCCCGAGGGAATATGGAAAATATGTCGTTTCTCACCTTTCTCTCTTTCTATAAAAAAAACAGCCGCATCGAAATTCTTTGAGTAGTTTTAAATATCTAAGCATAAAGACAGACAAAGGAAACCAACTTTATTTTATACTATGTTATGTTTTGCAACTGTGCAGACATTTTTTTAAGATAACAATTAAATATGATATTGCGATTGTGATTTTATTCAATTTTCATAATTAATGTGCAGTTGGCAACCCTGTTCCACTAAATACATAAAGGAACGAATACTAAAACCTCAGTCTTAAGATTTTGATATTGTACTTAGCACACAGTTCGTGCGACCCAGCCATGTCCATTTTTTCGCAGATCAATCACAATCGCTCGTCACTCATTGCGTGGCCACAGCTTGAGATTATAAAATTACCATTGTATAACGGCTATGTATGTACTTGCAGTAAACAATCACAAAAACAGTGCAAATTTAATCGATGCTTTGGATAAAATATTTGTAAGACTTATTCGGAGAAAAAATATCAGAGACATGAACGCGAAACTAAACAAACATTACTCCTTTTACTTCATTTTCCAACACGTGGCCTACACATTTATCACTTCTACACAACAATCAAAACCACGAACGAAGTGTCAAATTCATGACCAAACTTTTACAAAATGTTTGAATGGACATCAATTTTATTTGTTTTTATTAAATTGTCGGTAGATTGATTTAGATTAAAACATTTCACATCCCCTGTGGATACCGCATCTTAAGTGATAACTGAAAGTAGAAATTGGTGTACCTCAGGGTTTGGTTATAGGACCGTTTTTGCTCTTGATTTATACTACATAATTTAATATTGAAGCGTGAAGCGATCAGTTTGATAGCAGTTTAACCGAATTCGCCAGTAAATGATGTTTCTTTCTCTGAACGAGCGCTATACTCCTGATGTTTCTTTTTCTATTTAAGAATTCGGCGTTCTTCCCTTCTTTTATTAGTCACAGCCAGCCCTGATGTGTCGTTCTTTTTGTTTTCCCGCAAATGTCTGTTTGCAGTTGTCTGCCTGCATTTTTCATCGAACCATGGATTTCGTTTTGGAACCAAGTGAAACCCAGAACCTCTTCGGCAGCAGTTCTGATGATTTGTTGGCGAAATGCGGCATAGAATTCAAGGATAGTTGGAGAGACACTTGATTGGAAAAGACACTAGCTATCTCTTGCGATTATATTTCTATTTCTAGAACGATATATTGTTTCACAGCGTATGATCTAATCGCATATTTTACAGGTCAATAATAAACTAATGAGACAACAATTTTGCAACTATTTTTTAGGTCTTTTTATTTTTTTTTTATGTTCACAAAAAAAAAAATTTCACATACGCCCGAGTGTTTCTTTTTTTTTTTTTTTTTTGTTAGATTTATCCTAATATTTCATTGTTTTGCTTTTTTACTATTTTATTATATTTTCTTTTTTAAAATTGTTCGGTAGAAAATAAAATTATAGAATTGAAAATGACCCTAAAATAGTTCATTAAAAATTAAGTAATGCGATTGGGGGCTAAATAGAATACTAAAATTCTATTTAGCCCCCAATCGCATTATGTACTTACTTTTTAATGAACTTTTTTTATGGTCTTTTTCAATTTCCTATAAATTTATTTTCTACCGAACGATTTTAAAAAAGAAAATATAATAAAAATAGTAAAAAAGCAAAACAATGATATATTAGGATAAATCTAACAAAAAAAAAAGAAACACTCGGGCGTATGTGAATTTTTTTTTTGTGAACATAAAAAAAAGATAAAAAGAGACCTATTTGTAATCCTCGTAAAATTATTTAAACATTAAACAGTTTCTTTGCTGAAAAACCTAGAGGTGGAATGATGAAGATAAAGCACCAAGATGAAAACTAGTTTCAAAGCGTTTCTGGAATACAGAGGCTGGGACACTTTTTGTGTATGAGGATCAATTTCTGACAGTGCTTTTATGTAATTTTGAATGAACAGTTTCTTCGAAAGTTCTTTCCGACACCTTAACCTTATACTTAAAGAAAGGACCTGACATCACAATAAAAGAAATAAGTGAGGGGGCTTAGAACTCCAATGAAGTGAGTTTTGAACAAAGATGGCAAACAACGGGTTTGAATGGCTCACAATTATCTTCTCCAAACTAATAGTGATAGTTTGTTTAAGCAAAAATACCATCTTGGAAAAGGTGGAGCACAATCAGTTCAGTTCTTATTGTCATACTCAAAGAACTCCAAAGAACCCGAACAAAAAGGCATCGTGAAGAAACAAAAAGAAAAGCCGACCAGGTACAGACAAACGCAACGAAATCTGCATTTTGGTTGCCTATGACTAGGAACAATTCAAAACAGTGAGGTTTACCATCGCTTTCTGAGGTCAACGCGTTGTACCCCACGAACGGATCGTTGGGGTTAGGCAGCTTAGTGGGAGAGCTGTGGGTTACCTCGATATTACGATGAAAAAAAAAAAACGCCGGAAAAAGGAGGAAGAAAAAGAACAAATCTGATTAAGCAAAAGGAGGGAAGTTACCTATCACCATGGTATAAAGGGAGAAAGAAGATAAAAGCTGTTATAATACTCTTTCCATCAAAGTGATGTGCCATACTTTGAACATCTTTCACGGCTTAGTTTGGTTGCAAACAATTATAAGGGTATCTAATAACCAATCAAAGGTAAGTCAACAACGCAAATCTAAGTTTAAAAATCTGTATGATAAAAAATTAAGACTCTTGTTACAGGATTAGCTATGAAAAAGCATTCGATCTTCAACCACAAGTTCCGACATGGGTTACCCTTTGACAATGAGACAAAGAAGAGGTGCCCGAACTCGAGTGACCCATCAATTTCAAATTACTGAAGGTGTAAAGCAAGAAGCGTACTGCTGATTGTTGGCCATGAAGCCAAACATAAACCAAAATGAGTTCTCTGACCTGAGTTAAAATCCTTGACTACATGATGGTCGGAAGCAAAACACTGAACACAAAAGTACATAAACTATTCTGCGCTGACGTTAGAGCCATCTTAAGCAAGTATCCTACATAGATGTGGATGTATAGATATCTTAAAAAGATTGAATACAAGGGTGAAAAGTCTAAGTATTTGAGATCTTTGATCTTGGAATAGTGAATCAGCTTAAGATCACGACATCAATCATCGAGATTCATCTTATTGTAGCAGGAGGAAAAAAGTTCGATGATCGTATTAGAAGTACCAAAATCCGTGGAAAGCTTCAAGTCAAGAAATACCACCTTGCAGAAAAGGGAGTTCAGGTTCAGCTGGTACTGTCACGTTCAAAGGATAGAGCCTGGAAACACCGCCGATAAGACAAACCGCGCCGCGCCGATAAGACGAACATGACAGGTACGATGACATCCAGTAATAAAGAAAGTTCGTTCAAAAAAAATCCTATCACATAAAAAAACCAACACGCCAGCATTTGGTTCGTTTCGGACAAAGAACATTCCAAAACTGGGCGGCTTGTTGACACGTTCCAAGTTCAAAGCGGTGTACCCCACAAGCGGATCACTATATCGTCATATGGCCATAATACTTTTTTAATATGGAAATTGATGGTGCTAAGACCCTATAGTATTTATCAAGTTTATCCTTGGTTTCGTTAATGCGATTATACTAAATCTCAACATGAAATTTTCTCTATTTTCATTACTTTTCATTACTAATTGAATGGCTTTAAAACACTAACTAAATGAAATAGATTGCACAAAATTTAACAGTAGTCTATAAATAGATACCAGATGCGCGGGAAAATCAAAAAGTCACGGACTTATCCAACGGCATCGGCATGTCTGCCTGCTACTTGGAAGGTTCCCATCAGAAACACAAAATTGTTCTTCAACGGGTATTTCCTTTCGCGAGGAATTGGTAATACCTCCGGTAGTGCAATACTGCCACGAAAAGCACTGTCTAACTTAGAAGTTCGGAATCGGCAAAAAATTTAAGGAGGTAGCCATAGCTTTGTTTGCGCCAGCCTATTCATTTTATTTTGCTTGTTCTTTATTGCACGTCAAAGAACGATTTGTAGACATTATAAGGACCCATACAAGATAAGATACAATGAGGGAGATAGGCCTTTCTTCATGAATTTGGCTTTGAGACTTGATTCAAAAACTATTCACAAAATGAACTTGAACTAACTGATAACACTTAAGTATATGGTAGTATGCGGCTTAGCTGATTTGTAAAATTTTTTTTTAAATGATGGCAATTTTTATAAAATTGTAGCTCCCGCTTAAACGGTTGCAATATGACCATGAATATGAGAACCACATCCTAAAGTAATGCGCATGAATTGCGAAAACCCTGATATAGTAAGCATACATATTATTTAAACAATACAAATAATTATTGCCCCCCCCCCCCCTCCTTTTGAAATGTTTTATTAACATAGAAAAACAAAAATTACTAAAAATTATCAAAACCACAACTGAGGACTTTCGACGAAAAAGCTTCATTAAGGCGATTATTTTAATTAACAAACATGAAAGATCGTAATTTTTAAAGGGTAAAATTTATTGATTTAGTTTTTCTTATCAATGATGAAGAGAGTGGTGTGATGAGTGGTACCTAGGACTGCTAGGACTTACCGAAAATTAGGAGGTTTCCTGCCACTTAAAATATTTATTTTGCGCTTTATTTGATTGAGCTATGAACCTCTATTATAGGTTTTCTCCTAGTTTGGTTTCTTTGAGAAATCCAAGATCCTGGGCTAAAGTCTAAGGAGGTTAACTACTTTTCGTCTGGGATGTGTTTTGCTAGGTTAGTATTTCTTCTTTTAAGGTTTTTTATATAAAAATAATGAAAGACTCAAAAAAAAGCTGTAGAGAACTAGTTCTACTCACTTTTGAAGGATGAAATTGAAAGTGAAACTGCTATTGCTAATGGTTGACAGGCTTCATCATACCAATCGAACACTTGACCCCATTGTACTTCCCAGGATGCAGTAAGGTATGAAAAAGGAGAGAATAGGAAATTATTGGGAAGTTATTTGTCTCTTTCTTCACTTGATGGCGTGATTGTTGGGCGGTATTCTAATTAGTTTACAAAGGCTTGTTGATTGAATAAATGACACAAATAAGCAAAGTCACTACAAATCACCGTCAAAATGGTGTATTTTCTCATTGGGAAGTGAGTTCAAATGCTTTATCTACTTCAATCGATATGTTAGAGTCGGTCTACTCCAGATATTGTATATTTTTTTTTATAATTAACGTGCATATTAAGGGGTTATAATGTTATAAAACACAGAGCGAGCATTTAAATAAATAGGAGGGGATTAAGTAGAAGACACCGTTGCACATTGCTTCAAACTTTTTGTGAATCGTAATGTAGGCAAAAACAGAGTCATGTGAATCTCTATACTCAACTGTACGACCGAAGTTGGGCTCAAACTTTTGTGACTCCTGATAGGGGAAAAGCAGAGTCAGTGAAAGCATTCTACATACGGGTAGTTCGACTAAAAAATGAATCTCTATGCTTAATGTCTATAATTAATTTAGCCATTGAAGAATATTGAGCAAGAGCAAGTGTATTATTTCAGTTCTTGGCTGATCATGAAACGCGCGTTGTTTCCTTACCCAAAGACCTTAGAGAATTAGTTACAAAGCTTCCGAAAACGCTTAAACTTTTAATCACCCCCTACCAGTCCTGAATATCATTTCGTTTTTCGAAAAGACTTAATAAGTAAATAGGGTTCCGAAGCAAAGTTATGGCTACCTCGGCACCTAACATGTTTCACAAACCTACAATTTTATGCTGCTGATTCCGAATGACTAACCCAGAAGGCATTTTTCGAGGCGGTGTGTACTACTCTCGAACAAGTTCCCAATTACTCGCAAATGGCGACACCCGTATCGTAAAACACTTTTTTTTCATTGATGTTTTAATAAGTTTCTAACTACCGAAATGGCAAGCATCAAATTTACCTCCAACCTTTCATTATCTAGAGTAAGGATTCAAAATGTTTTTCCAAAAGCTTCCTTCTTTTGACACTGTCCTGACAAATTATCTAAACTCTTTGAAATATTATTATACCGTCCATTTGCATAAAACAAAAGCAAAATACCTCATTTACCATTTTTTAATGAACCCACTCTATTTACTTATTTTCAATGGACATGTGTAAAATGTTGAAAATCCAATCTGAATACCACGACCAGTCCTTTTTACACTTAAAATAAAATCAATCAAAAAGGCACACAACACACACGCGTGTATCATACTGAAACACACTTAAAAAGGATAAAGGCTTATTTAATATAATCAAGCAGAAAGGAAGGAACACGCATGAACAAGGTTAGCAACATTTGCATTGCTCTTGACTTTGGCCCATTGCATATACGAGTAGCATAAAAGTAACACATAGTTTCCACTATGGCATATCAACTAGGTAAGTGCGTACTCTACTCTACTCTACTAGTACTTGTACAAAACTCAATTGAATATCGAGAGTAAGATTCCTCCTATTTCAATTAAAAACGCATTCAACGTTCAAGTTTAATAATATTCATACACGAACGAGCTTAGCATCGAGAATAAAAATAGTACGTGATATGGAAAATGTTATGGCTCCAACTATACAATATGAGGCTATAAGAACTGCAGAGTATGCCTACTCATTAACATTGCAGCTTCAGACAAATGCCATGCTTAACCGTGAATTAATCACCAAACGCACACTCATCAACGCAGCAGCAGCACATACAGGATTATGACCAACAAGTAGACCTTAGGGCTAATACGTATCTGCATGTTCCAAATAAAACTACGCACGATACAAAAAAAAAGCAAAACAAATGCCTTTAATAACAAAAAAAAAAAAAAACACAATGAACAGCAAAAAGAAAAAATAAAAACACACTTTTTAACTCCCATTGAAAAGCTCTCCGGGTTTATGTGAAAGCTTCAGGTGTTGAGGTAGGTCCTGATCTGGAATTACCTAGATACAGCATCCATCCGATAGAATATACAGATGCAGACCCATTATGAGACATGGTTGGGGAAATAGTTGTGTGTTACGTATAAAATGGTCGTGTGTTGTGTATGGTGTGGTTGGTTGGGTAGAGTACTTGCCTTGGCAAACGCAAGGGAGGAGGATAGCAGCCAGACTCAGACGCCAATCTTTATTCTCCTACGCTACACGACATGCAATAATACTCCTCTTTCAGCCGTTTGCACCATCATCACCATCATCATCATCATCACCATCGTCGTCGTCGTCGTCGTCGTTCTCGTCCGTTGTTCACAGAGTATACCTAGTGTGTTGTTGAAAAGAGCGCCACCGATGGCAATGTGGAGTTGGGTTGGAGTAAAGCATCCTTGTATTTCTCGACTATGGATGCGACTCTTGTATGGACAGACAGATTGCAGTGGAGGTGCATGAGTTTCTTTTTCTTCTTTAACTGTGTTCAGTCTCTTCTTGTAGTTTCTTTCTTCTTTTATTTTATTTTTTTGTTGTATTTTCTTTTTTCGCAATTTTTTATGCTCTGAAACAACCAGGAATCGGACTTCTGGAAATATCAGTCAGATTCGGGACTTTGTTCGTTCGGCTTCGAATTTTGCATTGTTTGCGTATAATTGTGATCAATTTTATTTTCCTGTCTGGTTAAGATGCCCGATTGCATTACCTATATGAACTCTTGCAACTAAAGGCCTTTTGAAATAAAAAATAAAAAAAATTTAAAACAATACCCAATAATTAACGCTTTCGGTATTTTCTTAGTGAATCTATATAATATTTTTGTATTTATATGTACGACGACGACAGAGATCATATGGTTATTATTGTGTATGGTTAAAAGTGGCGATAGACTGTGAAATAGTGAGACTCTTTTTTTGTTTGGCTGTGTATAAGAAGAAATCTTTCATTGTCTGCGTCATTTTTATGTATAATTTATTTTCTCCTGCAGTCATTGTCCTTTTTATTTATGCAACCATATAACGAAAAGATTTACTGAAGGTTTCTCCAAGAATATAACCAAAATATACTTTATTCCGATTAAATGAGTATATTTTTTAATTTACAATTTTGGTCAAACAATTGATTTAATATTTTCGTTATTTTTTCTGTGTAAGTTTGTGAAATTTTCATGGTGCAATGGAATTGTTTTGGATTCAAAGTCAATTTTGTGTTCTTTTGTTACAAACAACCAACAAATTAACTGTGCGTTTTTAAATTTGCTTAACTTACATAACGACACAGACTTACTGCAGACTGTGCAATCGATTTTTCCTCGACTGGGTACAATGATTTGCATTGCATCCTTGCTCTTGCTCGTGCTCGTGCGGCTCGAAGATTGAAGGTTTTGGTTTCTTTAGTTTATTCTCATACCGAGTATATACAGGGTGTCTGGGTTTTTAGGGGTCGAATTACCGAGTTGTCTTAAGGTCATTGCTCATTGTGGGTTGTGTGTTTATAGGTTTTTTAAGGTCAGACCAGGCCTGTAGTGTTTGCAGGAATGATGAAATAGAGCGTTGTTTTCAATCATTCAATCGTCGCGGCTGGCGCGGCGTTTTGTTTTTGAAATTAAAGAAGGTTTCGGAAATACAAAGCTTTTTTAATTGTGTCTGTTTCATTTTTGCGTTGATAGATGGACAGAAAAAATGTGCTACTTTTTATTTTTAGCACAATGATAATAACTCAAAAAGTTGCCTTTTATTGCTATGCTTTTAGTTAATTTAATCAAAGTAACAGATTTTCGTTGGTTGTTTGACATTCAAGTGCGTTTCTGATAAAATAAAAAAGGTGTACGGAATTATCACAATTCAGAATTTAGAAAAGCTGGTCACGGTCAAGCTGCTCGCTCCCAACAAATTGTCTTCTACATGAGCTGTTAATAGGACAGACTCCAAAAAAGTGTGTGTCGCAATTCAAACTGGGCAGAAGTGACATTTCGAAAAGGCGACTGATTACAGGAAATACTTGCATTGAATATTTTCGTTTTGTTTTTGTGTCGCTTTTCCGTTTCTTCGAATTTTCAATTACCACGGTGCTAAAGAAGTTTCACTTCAATAAAACAACTCTTTGTAATAAGGCTTTTAAATATGCAGGCTCAAACTCATCCCAAGGCGCATAGCTACAAACGGCAAATGCTTAGCACACGACAGCAGAGACGCTACGAACAAATACTCGTTTTCTTCCTCATTCTCTCGCAGACTGACATTTTGTGTTGCTTTTTCGTTTCATCGTATTTTCAAATTACAAGGTGTTAAAAAAGTTTCACTTAAAGCTTCACTTAATCTTAAAGCTTTGTAATTAATGCAGGCGCAAACGCACAGGCGCATATGTACATATGGAAAATGTTTAGTAGACGACAGCGGGGTCGCTACAAATCAAATATTTGTTTTCTTCCTCATTCTCTCGCAGACTGAGTCCCATTTATGATTTTTTTGTTTGTCGCTCTTTCGTTTCATCGTATTTTTAAATCACACAATGATTAAAAAAAAGTTGCTTTATACTATAGCTTTGTAATATACAGGCAGAGACAATTCACGAGGCCCATACATGGCGAATAATGTTTAGGTGACAAAAGTAGAGACTCTCCAAAGTATCGCACAAAACGGAGACATATAATATTAAATAATATGTAATATATTCTATCTCATTCTTCCGATGACTTATTGCTATACATTTATGTGTTTGTTTATTTTTAGTAACGCATTTTCGTTCCATCGAGTCTCAAATCACAATGATTCGAAAGAAGTTTCACTTCAAAAACTGAAAAGTGTTTTCACTTCAATCACATGCTCGGTTTGTGTGTTCCGTCCAATGATTCTTCATCAGCTTGACACAGGTCTGCTCTCTGCTTGTGTAAGTCGACCAAGTCTGACTTCATAGGCCAGTTGACTCAATTCCATTGTCATTGAAAACTTCTGACCATTTGCCAGCCCTATAAATCTGTCTTCTTACAATTATGTGTGGTAGCTTTCAAGGAAGTCTGCTTCAAATCTGCGTTCAGGGAGTTTAATAGCACGGTTAATGTACTTGTATGAAGTTGTAATGGATGCGTTAGAAAGTCCAATTTCTATATTGAGCCCGTTCTATTGCTTAATATTATTGATAAAACATCTTTTTATAAAAAACAAAAACCGTTTGAAGGTTTTCTACCTCTTAGCTGCAAAAGTTCTTGACTGATATTGAACAAGCTTTGTAAATCGGCAAAAAAAATTGTAAGTCCTTTCATTCATCACAAGGTTTTGTTGTGAAAAATGCGCTAAACACCGGGTGTTCTCGCTCTATTGCCGCACTCAATTAATTTGTTTACTTTCGTAAATCTTATACTTTGACGAATGCAATATGCTTTTTTTTTATTTGAGGAAACTTAACCAGGAGTCGAAGCAGCTCATCAGTGATCGAGTGCGTGAGTACTTTTTTTCTTTCAAAATTCGCTCTATATTACACAACTTCGGTCTGCTGTTCATTTATCGACTTCAATTCATTTGAATACTGATTAAAGAATGCCAAATTGTGACAGCAAAGTGCTCGATAACGCGAGACGTAGTGCCAAAAACACATAATTCAGTCACGTATCACTCGATCACGTGTGCGGTTGCCTTGAACGAGTTCTTTATGATTTTTAATCTTTGATTTAGATGATCTTTCCAGGGCCTTTATATTTATTTGTTTACAGAAAACATATGTACTAAACAGGAAAGCACTTAAAACACATCCTTGTTTTAGACACTGATTCATAACGCCCTGGTGTCACTACCATTCCATACATCTACATTGTTGTTGTTATACAGAGCTCTCATTCTAGATGATATACCATCAGCTTTTAAATTATTATATAAAGCACCTCTATTTAAGTTATCAAACGCTGCACTGCTTTTAAATCTTTAAAAAAGCATAAAATTTCTTTTTTTATGCAAAAAAGTACCTATTTATAAATTTTTGCAGCAGTAGAAAAGTTTTTCTTGTACGCTGCTTGAAATTCAGTGCCATGAAATTTGACACTGTTGATAAAATTATTAACAAATTCTTAATATTTGTTGCAAAAGATTCATTGCGAAAAAGTTTTGGTCCTTTCTATTTGAGATTTGTAGTCCGAAATTGATGAGCCTTTTGATTGATGGGGTGTTTTTCTTCTGTTTGTTTCTTGGAAGAGTGGGGATATTTTTGGTTTTTGAAACGAACCCGGAATAGTTTCTTTTCTTAAATTATCACTAAAAAGACGGTGAATTTCGGTTAAAAGCCTTGGATTGCCTTCCATTCCAGGACCTTTGTTTTCGTTTGAACTCAAAATGGTTTGTTCCTTTCTATGTTGATTGCCTAAAATTGAAACATTTGTAACGGAGGTATAGGAAGATTTTTTCTATAATGTAATTTGCACTGTTTGAACCTACTCTTAACTACTTATACATTTTTAAGAACAGTATTTATGGAAAGCGGTTTCTACATATACTTCTATTTTTATTATTATTTTTTTATTTGGATGTTGATACACCGAACAATGTATGTAGATCCAGTTGTCATGTCATGGATTCTTCGATTATAGTTTGGCTTCCGTTTTCCGTCACAATACGAGATGTTTTCACAAGAAACACACCATTAAAATATTTTTGAAACCAATTCCAACGAATGTTTTATTACAACCGTTTTCAACCGTACAGATTCCCTCCAAAGAGCTTCGATTTAAGCCTTTGTCGGTTTGCCATAGAGACAACCTCATATATGTATGTACGATTTCGCTCCCATACACACTTAAGTAGTTGTCTGACGAAACATGCTTTTGATGCTGGGTTTCGAATAATTTTTTCCATTGATTATTGAGTTCCACTCATTTTCTTAAAATGTGCGGCTTGCTTTTGAATTTGGCGCAAAATGCCTCAATGAAGTTTCTGACTTAGTTTGATTCACCATCGGTATAGTTCCGATACATTTATTTTCCTTTGAAAATTTTTACACGAGTACTTAGTTCACGACAACCTATCCTTGCCCTGCATGTTCAACATTGTTTCTGATATGTTTTTGTTTTGTTTAATGCGGCATTATCAAACCAAGATCGGTGTGTTTTTTAAACGTATCTTGGTTCATCGTAGCTTCGAAGAACGATCCGGGCTCCTATTTCAAATATATTGCATAAGAGGTATAAAACTGGACCCAGAATATTCACTTCCTTGTGGTGTCCTAGTAACTAGATTTTTATCAAGCCTCAACATTTCAAAGAGCTTATTCTTTAAATTTTATTTTAGATTTGTTTTAGCACGCAAAGTTATTTTGGAAGAACATGTAATAAATTTAAGCCAAAACAGATGTTCACTAGTTCAGGGCCTTTGAAGACAATTATCGTCCAATCGTCTGTCGTCGATTGTATCAGAATAGCTATTTTACTGGTCTTGGAAATGTTGGTAACTTTTTCGGATTTTAAAAACCTTTTTTTTAATGAAAAGGTGGAACACAGCGGGGTGCTCCGGGTTCTTACACATTTTTCTCAACCATAACTTTCAAGGGAAAAGAACGCACCTACAATTTTTTCCAGAATCCGAACGACTAATCGAGAAACCGATTTTCGTGACATGTCGGAGAATTGCCTACTCGCGAAAGGCGATACGCGTTTCGAAACTTTTTTTCTTGAAGTTTATGAAGTTCGAACCTTGAACCTCTCACATAACAGTTGCCACGGGCAACACTAAAAACAAGTTTTTTAGTACACTTAATTTAGACAATAAAATAAAAAATAAATAAATATGGTGGCGCTACAGAGCGAGGAGCCCCTGGGCCTAGCGCATTTCTCACAACCATGCCTTGTGAGGGAATGGAGGGGACCTACAATTTTATGCCGGATCCGAACGGCTAATTGAGAAAGCTCTTTTCATGGCATGAATTTACTAACGGAGGACTTGCCAATTCCTCGCGAAAGGCGATACCCGTGAAAAAACATTTCTGCCTCTGCTGGGATTCGAACCTCGAACCTCTGGGTTAGCAGGTGGACATGCTAACCATCGCACCACGGGTACCACATTAGACAATAGTCGGCTTAAAAAGTACGAAATCTAGACCGAAGTATCAGGGTCTACTGGCTAACAGAAAGAACTTTTGAACTTAAGTTTTTCTGTAAATTGTTTTAGTTATTTCTTCTCCAGCTTTTAAGGTGGTTTTTAACAGGATTATAGAACACGTGATCGAGTAATACGTCAATGAATTATGTGAGTTTAGCATTACTTGTCACGTTATCGACCACTTTAGTACCTTAATTTGACATACTTTCATCAGCATTTGAACGAATTGAAGTCAGTAAATAAGCTACAGAGTGATAAAGTTTAATTGAAAGCGAATTTTGAATGAAAAATGGCACTCACTCACTCGATCACTGATGCTGTCATTCTGTCCCTTATGTTTTTTTTTTAGCAAATTGAACACGAACGTTTTTCACTTCTAGGAAATTACTACGTTTTTTGAAACGCGACAAAGAAACATTTTTTTTGATACAGATATTAACTTACTATATAATTGTTTATGAGAGAATTCGTAAGGTATAAATGTTACTTTTCTATAGGATTCATTTAGAATGTTTTTGTTGCACGTTCGACTTTCCTCTTTGTTGGAGTAATCTAAACCATTTTATTGGAAATCACCTGGTCGACAATGGAACACCGCTACTTTTTAAATGTTTTAAATTGGTTTAAAGTGTTCTGCTAATTGGTAACAAAGCAAATCTTCTTTTTCAAGTCAGTCGATCAGGTTACTTCTTGATCACAAAGCAAATTTCTAAAAAGAGTTTCAAAGCATGTGCTTCTTCTTTTTTGTTTCATTTTTCTTCAACGATCCATGGAGCTCTTCTCTCATCGAGGGGGCCATCCTCGATGAGAGAAGAGCTTTCACACTTGTCTCCTTCCAAAGCACATGTTTCTTCTTTCTTTTTTCTATTTCAGCAGCTATGAACGTTACCCCTTCGAGGAGGGCAGAGCTCCTTCACAGTGGAAAAAAGTTTATGGAGCTTAAATTGCTTTGAACCTTGATTGTAACTTTATGTCAGGTTTAGACCTTTGTGTTGTTCCAAATTTTTCCTCTTAACTCATCTGAACTTTGTTGTTTTTTTACATTCTTTTGTCATGATTCACAACAGGTAATAATTGATTCATTGATAATTGGTTTTTGAGATAAAGTTCATCATATTAACTTAAAAAACTAGTGTCGCACTGAGAAAATTTTGAAAAGAAATGACCTCAATAACACAATCGTACCCTCAGAAGCAAAATTTAAAGTTTTTCAGAAAAACGATACCAAATATGTATGTACTTTTGTTTTTAAAAAATGAATTTTCGTTTATAGTTTTTGCTGGGAGCTAAAAGTCGTGAAAAAAAAACAAATCAATTACCTAGTTAATCAATTAAAAGTAGCGTTTTTCGTGATTTTTTCTTAATACTCATAATCGCTAAATTTTGAAATAAGTCACTTTGCCATTGAGGGGACGACACAATTCGTTAACGAAAAGTCTACGAAACAGAAAAGGTTATTTTCCTCTTTTAATTTTACACCCGTGGCGTGACGGTTGGGTTCGAATCCCAACAGTGACGAAAATGTTTTTCTACGGGTATTACTTTCCCGAGCAACTGGCAAGTCCTCCGATAGTAAATTCATTGCCATGAAAAGTGCTTTCTCAATTAGCCGCTCGGAACCGACAGAAAATTGTAGGTCCCCGCCATTCCCTCACAAGTTATGGTTGCGCTAGGTCCTGGGTCTCCTCGCTTCCACACAAAAAAAACTAGAGTGTTCCTGAAATAAATGTTTTTGGACTGTTAAATGTTCATGTCGCACTCGCAATATGCTTAAAATAAAATTCGTGTTCAGCAACTCTTTGGAAATGGTAGAAATCAGTTTCGCACTTCAGGCTAGGCGACGCCGACGCCGACGCGAACGATACGAAAGTAGACTAGTGCCTCTAAAAGAAGGTATGTAAAACACAAGTCTTTTTTTTAATTCAATAAAATGAACTAAACAAAATTTTTTAAATTTACTATGGTGTTTTGAGTAATTACGGAACACAATGTTATCAAAAGGCCTCGGCTGGCTTCGCAGTACGTATTTTTTCTTGGATGATGTTGAACTTAAGTGCTTTGATCATTTCGGATTATTGGCATAACATCGGTCCTTCACGGTTCCCCACAAAAAAAAGGTGTCAGAACGCAACTCCGAGGCAATCGATCGCGGTGGGTTTTTCATTTCGTTTGAATCTATTTTTCAAAAACTTACTTTTTAAACTTACTTTGAGAGTATGTTCCCAATAAAGTTCAACGTAACACATTTGGTTTCGTGAAAATATGATACTTTCTTACTTTCTGTCTAGATGTTCAAGATTTGTCAGTGTCAAAATAAATTTTAATTTAAAAAGAAACAACTAACCTCCCTTCCCCTGTATACCAATCTTCGACATCTTAACAGGCTTTAATGAAGAAAAAGCGATTTAAGAAAATAGCCAAGAATATTCTATTGGAAGGACCCAACGAAGCTTGACAAACCTTCACTGGTCAAACTTGCTTCAAATTTTTATAACCAAAAACACGTTATAATTTCCTTTTAATTTCAACGTCAGAACCGACTACTGTTCCTTGAAAAAAACATCTTTACAACAGATCCCAGTCGAAGAATCTATCTTAAAAGTGAAAAATAATACCTGCACCTCGTAATGGAATGTACAGCCCAGCTCCACCTCAGAACGACATTAACAACTTCTGAAGCACAAGATCAGCTCTAAAAAAGGTTATACTAAGTCGCTAGCTCGCAGATTATATTTGAATAATCCCGAAAAAATAACAGGAATACATAGAAAGAAAAGTCAGGTCCAAAAATCTTTGCAAATATGTCTGTTTGTTTTGCTTAACTTGGCCGATTTCCCGCAAACTTGATGTTAGTGTTCTGTGAACCAACCTACATAGGGTAAATAAAGGCAGCTTAAAAAAAATTATTTATTTTGTTTAATACATAAATGTAAGCTTTGGCAGTTTTAACTTTATATTTCAATTTTATTTGCAAGTGCGACATGTTTGAACAATGTTCCATATTCTTCAATTTGAGAAAAAACATCACATTTCTTTGTGTAGCTGCATTGAATGAGTTCTAACTAGACAAGGAGATTGACAGTGACAGCATTTGTGTTAATTTTTTTTTTGCGATCGTTGAGTTTATTCTTTGCTTTTGCTACTAAGTTCCAAGCAAATCCTTAAAAGCTTTGTATTATTGCTTCATGTTTTCATTTAACATTTGTATGGTTATTCGGATCAGTTTTTATTCTAATAAGGAATGATCTTGAATCAAGGATTACCAATCCTTCTTCCCAAATGTCCACCGAGATAAAAATCATTTCAAATAAAATGAGGGTGAAAACCCATATTTCCTTATGTTGAGGTAGAACAGGTCACTATTTCAGAATAATAATTATTAAAGAACTCAGCCAAAGTTTTACTAAAAAGCTACTTTAATTAAGTTTTGTCAGCAAGAACTCTTTGGAGGCATGGTTTGAAGATCGGTTTTTAAAGAAAAACAATTCAAGATCCCACCTAAGGTCAATTAGCTCCCATCGAGTTTACTACTGAGATTTTTGCTTCATACAAAGGAGATATAAACAAACAAAATGTGATAGGGCTGCCACCAGATTGCAATTGTTCATTAATTTTGTGACAGCTTATGAGACATTTTGAAAATACAGATTTGATCAATTGGATTAAATCTTTGTGTAAAGATGTTTCTTTTATAGTGGTGCCAACATACGATTGAAATTGATTGCGTAATGTTATCATTGTTGAGGGGTAGGAACAAGAGCGACGAATTTTCTTTCTTGTTGTGTGCGCTTCGTTACTTTGGGTGCCTTCATAAAAATTCAGGGGTCGAATTACCGCACACGTGATCAAGTAGTACACGACAGAATTATGTGTTTTTGGCACTACTTCTCACATTACCGAGCACTTTAGTACCACAATTTGATATTCTTTCATCAGTATTTGAACGAGTTGAAGTTGAATGAACAGCAGACTTTGCTATATAATAATTTTGATAGAAAAATAGTACTCACTCACTTGATCACTTATGCGGTAATTAGGCCCCTGTTCTTTGAAAAGTTAGATTATATAACTTTATTCGGCTTCAGATTGGTCATAACTCACGTATCATACGAAAAATTGAATTTCTAACCAATCAGAATCTGAAAAAAAGTTAGTTTGTCTGAAATACTTAATGCATTGAATGTCCCCATTGACACATTATCATACATTTTTCTTTTCAACAGAAAGTAGTTAAAGGTAACCAGTTATTATAATTCACAAAAAAGTTAAAAAAAATTATTAAAATTTTAAACTTAATCACACTTAGGAAATGTTAAAAAATTAGGAAGAAAGATACGGCATCTATTGAATAGATTTTAATGGGGTAGTAACCGGATTCTCATCACAATAATCACAATTCACAAGGTTGTGACATACTGAGAACACGGACGTTTCTATATGCACCCAACATACCTAAGCTTACACCAACAACGGTAAAAAGCGTCGTGTGGTTCTTGCTCGTTCGTTTAATACGACCTCTTTAGTTATTTGTAGGAAAAAATTAATCATGTGATTCGTGGTGTGGTCCCGTAGCCTAATGGTTATAGCACTTCTGCCTGTTACATGAGAGGTTCATGGTTCAAATCCCAACAGAAAACTAAAAATGTTTTTCCATGGATTTCGCCTTTCGCGACGAATTTTGAATTCCTCCTATAACCAACTCGTTGCCTTCAAAAACGCATTCTCGATTAGACGTTCGAAATCGGAATAAAATTAAAGGTCCCCTGCATTTCCTAACAAAACATGGTTGTAAGAAATGCGCTTCCCATGCTCTGTTGCACCTCCCTAAGTAATGTGTATATGAAGTAATCGTTTCATTCTAAAATGAGCTCTTGGAAGTCGTTTGAATTGAAATTGTCATAGAGTTGCCACAGTACACGCGAATTTATGTGCTTTGTCATTGAAAGGCAGAGTTAAAATATTTTTGTTTTGATCACACAACTTGCATTTAGGAAGAGCAATGACTTAAGATTCACTCTCGCAAAACAAGTCCAAATCTTTCTCTTGACAACGGAACATATTAGTTTTAATTTTCATGGCATGGAAAAGTTTGTAAGGCACTTTCGCGAAAATGAGTACCTACATCCTACATACCTTAAATTTAAGTAAAATAAATTTACCACTTGCTGGTAGGAAATCATTTTTTTAGGCGAAAAAATGTTCAGGAGCCTCTTGAGCTTATGGTGGGTTCAGCTGAAGGTGGAAGAATTATGATCGCACATAATTAAGGGCATGTATGGTTGATAAAAGAAGAAAAAAATGGACAACTATCGAATAAATTACTTTCTACTCATTGTCAATTAATTTCCCTGATTCAAAAAGGCTTCTTTTTTGTTTTTATATCCTCATAAAACTAACAAAAGTTAAAAAACTTTTACTTGCATACACATGCTTACATCATATAGACTAAAATTAACTTCCTTATTTTCTTTATTTACAGTATCAATCACGATGGAAGGTCATTGGAACTCCTCCTTTTTGTGCCCCCGCTTTCCAACGGACCATTTACAGAAACCCGTAAGTCCGAACTTGTGCTAAATTTTACGTTACAAGACCGGAGTTATGGGAATCTGTCAATGCATGCAACGTTTTGGTTCGAAAACCAATATTACTACATCGTGAGAAATGAATAACACAATGTGACTATAATTGAGGAGCTGATTTATGTTGCTGTTACCAATCTTTTCGATGTATTTCTAGCAAATTGAGGTAGTAGGTTGTATAGTAGTTTTAAATTTAACATTCTATACAATTTGCTAACTTTCTTTGCTTGACTGTTAACACAGCGACTGTTGAAGTGTGACTTATAAACAAAAAAAAAAAAAGAACAAAAAAAAAACAAAGTAAAACAGAAGTGAGAATAAAAATCGAAAATAAAAAAGAATTAACTTGATAATAGTTAAATATGTTTGTCTGGCTGATTCCCTGAGACCCTAACTTGTGACTTTAACATCAGTTTCACAAGTTTTGATCTCCGGTATTGGCCCCAAACTTGCAATTTTATTGATTTTATTTTTTGATAACATAAATTGTAATAAAAAATAAAATATCGATTTTTGAATAAAAAGGTAAACGTTTTGATGGGAAAAATGTTTTGTTTGATTTGCTTTTTAGTCACACTAATAACTTTTGTGGATTGTGTGTATCTATCTGTAACAATATTAAACAACATTCATAGGCTGTAAGGCAGATCTCAGACTTGCAACAAAGCTATAGAAAAATTGTGTCACAAGCACTGAGATGGAAATAAACTGAGCAAAAAATAAACAATTTAGCTTAATATCTATAAAATAAAATAAATAGGGTGGCGCAACAGATCGAGGAGCCCCTGGGCCAAGCGCGTTTCTCAGAACCATGCCTTGTAAGGGAATGGAAGGGACCTACAATTTTCTGCCGGTTCCGAACGGCTAATTGAGAAAGCGCTTTTTATGGCAATGAGTTTACTAACGGAGGACTTGCCAATTCCTCGCGAAAGGCGATACCCGTGAAAAAACATATTTGCCTCTGCCAGGATTCTAACCTCGAACCTCTGGGTTAGCAGAAGGACATGCTAACCATCACGCCACGGGTACCACAATACCTTAATATCTAAGGAAGCTAAAAAGCTAGGGGTTTTCAACATTTTTTCGGTTTGTCAGTTTCAATATGGACTTGAAGTTAATCAGGCAAACAACTTAAAAAAAGTGCTTTTCATGAAGTGTTTAAATAAGTAGCCACCAAAAGAACGCAGACTTTCTTCTAATAACTTTTGTTTCCGGCTTCTCTTTGCTCTTGACATTATTTCAAAATTTGTTGTACCTTAACGCCAATTGTTGTTCGTAAAGCTCTGTCATTTTACTGGTGTTTTACTTCAACGCCTATCGTAACAAGGATGATTATCATACCTCTGTATAACGAAATGAATAGTTTTATGCTTAAGCAAGATTGAGAAATATTGCAAACTTATTTCCAAAGTAAGTGATGTGTAGTCCGAACAGAATGATTTTTCAAAAAAAGTTTTGACGGAATGATGCACGTACACGTTATCCATCTTTGGTTACTTTATTTTTTAAAGATACTTATATCCGTCCTATTACTTACTTAATTATGTTAAGCCTTTGGGGTTTATAATTTTAAGGTCTTTCAAGTAATTAAAAAATTTATTGAAAAATAATCATTTACACCTGCTGCCCGAATTTTTTTTATTTCATTTCTTATTATACGTTACCATACCAAGACAAATAAGAGGAAATGGATTTATGCGCCTATATTAGTCCTAGATACTCATGTATTCGTTAGTGTGTTTCAAACCAAAACCACTCTCTTAAAATAAAAGTTTTAAGTCTTGATCTTTTCATACCCGACACGGTTATGCAGTTTTAATAAACACAAAATGAAAACCTGCGATGAGTTTTCATTTTAAATTTTTAAATTGATTTTTCTTGGATGGCTCGCATCAGTGATCGAGCGAGTGAGTACTATTTTTCTTCAAAATTCGGTCTTTATTATCAGTATGCTGATAATTCATTCAAATACTGATGAAAGAATGTCAAATTATTGTCCTAAAATGCTCGATAACTCGAGCAATGCCAAAATCACATAATTCAGTCACGTATTACTCGATCACGTGTACGGTAATTCGGCCCCTGGTTTGTCTGTCATTGTCCAGTCCATAAGTTGGAAGAATCTAATCGTCGCTGACATATATTATGAAAAGCTCCCAAAAAGTAAGATTCGTCTAAAATGTTAACTGTTAACTCTTAAAGGCTCGGCTTTGAAACAAAACTAAACGCGTTTTTCTCGAAAATGTCCTTTTCAAAACGATGCCCACGATTTCTTGAGTTCTACTGGACCGATATACCTGAAAGTTTTTGACAGTCTTCTTTGTAGTCCCTTCTCTATATCCGGAACCACGCTCATTCTCAAATCTCTTTTTTTTTCTATTTTTTAAAAAAATTGAAAAAGCCAAAAAAGTGGTAATAATACACGTTAGGGTCTAATTGGGAAGTTTTGCCAGCTGAACCATAATTTTCAAAATATATTTGCACAGTTTACAAATATACCGCCATTTGTCAAATTGATGATCAATAGAGAAAGGGTAGCCAATCTAAAAACCAGTCCTCTAAAAAAACTTCAAACTCACAGATCACTACTTCCATTGAATTGGAATTTTAGTTCAAATATTCTTATAATCATCACAGATACTCCATAATAAAAGTTTTGTTAAACTTAAGGCACTGTCAAATTAAAACGATCTTGTAGTTGCGACAGCGACTTAAACTACATATGTTGACAGCATCAAGAAGAATTTCCAAATATGCACCAAAAAACCAAGTTCCGAGTTTCGGTTCCAAATGGATTTGGACTTAAGCTAAAATGCGCAGCATGAGAAAACTGTTTTTTTTTATCAGAAAAATAATTCTTTTCTAAGTAATCGATCGAAAAGTGTGATAAAATGCAAAGTTTTTGGAAAGTTACGCAAACGCGCCTATTGACGAAGTTTACATTGGTCGATTTGTTAAAACTTCGTGCGAATAAATGCGACTGTTTTCTTGTTCTCCTTCTCTGTTACACCAATTTGTAGGTATTGACTTGCAGTCGATTCGTTGAACAATGTGATCACTTTGGTCGATTTGTTGCTTCAACCAATACCAATGGTGGGGGGTAGCAATATCATAAAATAAAATCAAAAATAAAAGATCAGTGTTTACTGGTATTCAATCGTTGTCGAACTCGAAAGAACATTTATTTTACTTGAATTTATATACAAAATTTTTCGATGAGTCTGCGTCTGGTAATTTGGTCAGCTATAGCAATTGGAAGCATCTCTTGTTTCCAACTGGGAATTGTGAGTTATATTTTTGCAGCTTTGCATAAACAATCGTGAGTTGGTTGCATTTTTGTAAACATGTATACAATTCTACAATTGCATTGATTACGAAGCCGTCGTATACTTATAAAGTGGAGTAATAGAAGAAAAACAGTGCCCCTGTTCTGTAACTAACGGTGGAAAATGGAACGAAATTCTATGAATTTAGTAGGATTTTGTTCCATTTTCCACCGTTTATCGACTGCTTTTATCCAGGCGATATTTACAGAACCGGGACACAGCTTCTTTATTCGCACAAACTTTTAACAGTACGTTGATTAAATTGAGAAACAACTATTTAACTGCTCCCTTACTTCTTTGCCCAGAAACTGTTCAACAAATCGAACGGTGTAAATAACCTGAATAGATGTTTAGTAGCGACAATCGAGAATAAAAATAACACAACTAAATCTGTCTTCAGCTGATTTTATAAACACATCACCACTGGATTTTGAAATTTCACTAGCGCAAAGTATTTCTAATTCAAGCACTCCTGGCAATCATGAAATATTTCCGCTGTTTTTCGTTGAACGCAAACCAAAACATTACGTCGACTGTCAAATTTGACTTTTACTACGATAAGCAAGGTTATTTGTTTTCAATTAAAGAAAACTCAGAAGAAAATTAATATGAAAGAGTCCTACAAACCGTAAGTTCTTTTAATTAAATTGTTTAAACTTGTCCCGAAATGTCCATTGTTTAATATTTTCCAATTGCTAAGAATTTTACTTGATTGTAGTGATGTTGGTGGCTCAAGCAACGCGTCAGGTCATGGACGTCAAAACAGTCTCGAGGATATGAATCTGGACCAATTTCTTAAAACTACTAACTATGAGGACACGGTTAAGCAACTAGATATTTACTATGGCATTGGTAAGATGAGTCCTAATAATTAGTCGAAATAGTAAATAAACTAATTGTGTTTTTGTAAACAGTTAAGCGACAACTGTTGCGCTTCCAAAGCCCCATCACTGGTCTCTTTCCTGTAATGAGCACTGACCATAAAGTCGGTAGCGTAAGAGACAGTATCTATTGTGCCGCAGCAGTGTGGAGTCTTTATCAAGCCTATCGACGTATTGATGATGATCGTGGTAAGTCTTATGAGCTGGGACAGTCGACAGTAAAATGTATGAGAGGTATTCTTCAATGCTGGGTCAAACAAGCGCACAGAGTTGAGCTTTTCAAGCAGAGACAGTCAAACGCACATGCTTTGCATAGCAAGTTTCATCTTCATACTGGAGAGGAGATTTATTCGGATGATTTGTATAATCATCTGCAAATAGATGTCGTGTCGCTTTACTTAATTTTTTTGGTTCAAATGATAACGTCTGGCCTACAGATTATATACACTCAAGTAGGTAGTAACATTTGTGGTTTTGTGTGTTGGTAACGAAACAGTTTTTTTTCAGGATGAAGTGGCCTTTATTCAAAATCTTGTGTACTACGTTGAAAGAGCCTATCGTACCCCTGATTTTGGGATGTGGGAAAGAGGGTCAAAATACAATAACGCAACTCCTGAAATACACGCCTCTTCAATTGGTGAACTTTAAACGAATTCCTTTAGCATTTGAACTTTGAAAAGTAACCGTAACGTTCGTTCATTCTAGGAATGGCCAAATCGGCTCTCGAAGCAATAAATGGGTGCAACTTGTTTGGGGAAAAGGGTGCATCTTGGAGTGTCGTATATGTTGACATTGATGCTCATAATCGAAACAGAAGTATTTTCGAAACTATGCTACCAAGAGAATCTAGCTCAAAGGTTTGTGTTTATAGTTTTCTTTTTCATGTATTTTTTATAATTTTCTTCCAGGGAGTTGATGCATCACTTCTTTTGACGCTTGGCTTTCCCGCTTTCGGTTCACACGAAGAAAGCCTTGTCGAGCAAACGAAATCGAATGTTATTAAAAGACTACGATGCAAAAAAGGCTTCAAACGTTTTAGTCGCGATGGATTCTTAAGCAAAATAGAAGATAAAACAAGAAGGTCTCAGAGAACAAAAATGATAAAATTTATATAAACCTTTTACTATTTTTGTAGATATTACAACAACGGAGAAATCAAAGATTTCGAAGGATATGAATGCGAGTGGCCACTGTTTTTCATCCTTATGATCATCGATGGGGTATTCAAAAATAATGCCGAACAAATTGAAGAATACCAAAACGACTTACGTCGCTGCATGCACACAGACGAGCATGGTGATCCATTCGTGACCATGTTCTACGCACCTGATGGAGAAGGATCTTATCTACGTGCTCCATCCAAATCCCTATTTCTTTGGGGCCAATCCATGTTCATCATTGCTCAACTTCTTACTGGAGGATTATTGCATATCAATGAACTCGACCCCATTCGCCGCTACTTACCAAGTTACAACAGACCTCGCCGAGCCGGTCGTTACTCCGCCTTTCAGGTAAGACTATATCAATTGTTGCTCGATCGAAGCATAATCATACTCATTGGTCATACAAAAAAAAGGAAATCCTCCATCATCGACTAAATTGAGAAATGATTGAAATTATTGTATATGTACGTACTATCTCTTCTTTTTGTTTTATCAAATTGGCTTTTTGTTTTATTCGAGTAATTCAAAATCAATTTCAAAATTTTGTCATCCACTTATCCTCTTCTCTCCACCCTCTACACCTTCACCAGGGAAAAGCTGATGACGGCCACAACGTAAGTTTTGTAAATTCTAATAAGTTTTCTCTTTTTCCGTTATTCTATTTTCTGCTCACTTCTCGGCTCCCTTTTGATTTATCAAAATGTAATTTTTTCACACATAGTATGCACAAGCACATTTAGTATTAAGTTTATGTGCATCTGAGTATTTTTTTTTCTTTTTTCAATTAAATGCCTCTAGAAACTTGATTGTATCAAAAATTTTCATCATCTAAATATCGTTTGTTACACAAGTTTACAATAATTCTTCTTTAAACTTCATTTTGTTTGTTAAAAATCACATTTAGTAGCGTTGCAACTCATTCTTTATGTAGGGAATAATTTTTTTTTTCTGAATATGTTCACTAGAAGTCCGTTGTATAAAGTCAAGGCGCAAGCAAAACAAACTTAATGCATACATCATTTAAAAACATAAAATAGAGCACATCAGTTACACATCGTTAGATTTTCTTCTATACAAAAAACCATAAACAGAAGCTGAAAGTAGTTACATTACACACTGTGCAGTTCACATATTGTTCAAGGAGAGCTCCATAAGCACGTTGAATAGAATAGGAAGGTGTCGGAAATGGTGCTTCCTAAAAAGCTTGTCAAAAGTGAAAGGATTTGTTTAAAAAATTTCACTAACTCGAAAAAAGAAAAATGCATTGTAAGCGTTTACTGAATCTCAACTCTTTCATTATTTTCTAATAATCGAAATATGATCATGGTTCTTTCGATATAACGCTACAGATCTGGGACTGAATTAAACTGACTTTCATCCTCTTGACTGTTTTAATTTACGTTAATAACAATCTGATGGTGGTCGTGGCGTAGTGGTTAGCAGGTTGCATGTTCTTGGGAAAACAAAAAATGTTTTTCCACGGGTATCGAATTTCTGAATTATCGAAGTCCTTTGATTGTAATTTCATTGCCATTAAAGCGGTTTCTCGTTGTGCGGGATCGGCGAAAAGATGTTGGTCCCCTTTATTCCTCATAAGGTATGATTTTGGGAACTGCGCTAGGCCCCGGAGCTACCGGCTCTGGTTCACCATTTCAATTACTTGTTTTATCCCTATGGGGTGGCCTTTTGGATTCCCTGGACTAAAGAATTGATCTCAGCCATCTAAGGCTTTGCAAAATAAGACTTCAAGTAGTGTCTGTTTCGGCGCACCGCTCATCAAACGCTGATGCAGTGAAGTAGTAGATTTCAATCTATTACTTCACAGCATCAGCTTTTTTTGTTGTTCTTGTTGTTTGTGATGACCAATTAGATAATACTCGGAAATGTTGCTTATAAAAGAGTTTACAAAACATTTTTTTATCTTCATGATGGTAAAGATCATCTGTCAGTCATTTTGTTTCATTCTGAGCGTAGTTTCCTGAGACGCTCTGGAGTCTATAGAGATCCGCCCCGCTTTTCTTTCTGTTTTGTATGGTACACAATGAAGCTACGTTACGAATAATGGCTGGATGGAGTGAAGTATCTGTGTTTGCAGCGACAGCCAAGCTGTGCTTGAGGCCCTTCTCAACCCTCTAACTACTCCGAAATTGATCCAGGAATGCAAGAGCTGGTAACTTAAGCTTCTTATCATGGCGGCGTCTTTTGGCTTTTCTACGAACATCTGGAAAGCTATAACGTCCGTCGTACAATGGAACGGTATTTAGGTCTGAGTGCTCCAGTTAGTATTTTAAAAACCTCCAAAAGAAAAAAATGTTACACAATGGGATTTTTGTTGTAGAATTAACCTAGCAAAGGTCATGCCAGTATCCCGTTTCTAGGATCTCACCAGCAGTTTACCGATTCTGCATTGAGGTATGGGGAATAATAAAGGCTAAATTTGTGCTGTGTGTCAAGGACCTTCAGTTCTCTCTACAAGTCTTGATTTCATTTCCATAGGCGGTACCGCTTTTGCTGTCTTCTAATTATCAGTGAAAAAAAGTTTTATTGGAGTGTTGTATTTCCAACACTGTGTATTTTTTTAGCACCTGCTACCATTGCGTCGAAAAAGCTGTTATAGTTAGGAAGTCTGACTGACTGGTTAGTGTTTGATTAGGTATTTCAAACTTGATGTTATTATCTATTGTCTTCATATTTCCATTTCATTTCTTGTAACAATTGCAAATATTTTAAGGTGATACACCCTACACATTTATCGATTTGAATGGAGCGTTTGCATTTTGACCGATTTTTGGATTAAGTAGAGGTTTTCCGGTTCTCAAGATGCACTTTACCAAAAAAGCATCACTTAAACCAAAACTCTTGTTATCCCCATTCAAGCAACAACCCGAATTCACCCCAGCAAAATCCAGTTACTTTTGGGAGCTTTAAGGACAGTTGGCAAACTTACTGCGAAAAACGCTCAGCTCGGGGTGAGTTGGGCCTTTAAAAAAAAAATGTTTTGTGGCAATCCCAAGGCAACGCCAGGGGTTGAAGAAACGAATCTAGTATCTGCAACTTTTGCAGAACTTTATTCATTCATCATTTGGAATTTGAGTCTATTTCTATAATGGATGTGAGTTGGTGAGCTGTTCGAACTCTTGCTTCACAACCACAGCTTGAAAAAATCAATGTTTATAAGCAATTCACATGAGCACGACCAACGAACGACAAATTAATCAAAAAAAGTGACTAAGTACTGCAACACTATTTGTTTCATCAAATTTATCTCTGACTAAAAAGCAAATTTATGAGTCTGAATAAACGACATTTTCACTATTTTCTCAAGATTTTGTTAAAAATCTAGGTTCGCAACGAGCTTAAAATTACATTTTCTTGTATTCGTCGTTTGTTGGTCCTGCTATGTGAGCAGTCCTAAGAGTTTAGGATCATTTGATCAACACTGATGATTTTAAACGCGGAATTATTTGAAAGACCTACTAAAAGTTTAAAATAAAAACAAATCATATTGAAAACAAAATAGCTTTTCTCTATTTAACTTAAAACTATTATGTTCCGTGCACCTTTGGACGTCTCCTCGTACAATAATGTGTTCTTCTACTTTCAGTTTTAGTTTGACTTTGAAGCAAGCTCAAAGCTTTTTATACGCACATACCACCCACACAAGTTCAGACACTAATATTTTGAAAAATTATTAAAATTATTACTTTACACACAAAATATGACAAGTATTTACTGAGTTTTTTTATTCGACAGGCAAAACCTGGCATTGTAAGTACAAAGAAATACATGCATTGCCCTTAAAGCGTTTGTTTTTTGTTTGAAGTTTACTTTCTTGTTGTTATGATTATGTTTGTCACTAATATTTTTTCTAAAATTAAGAAGATTTGTGAACCCTGAACATTTTGGTTCATACACAAAAATATTACGAATAAAAACAATAGGTTCAATTGTAAATAAGCATTAAGAACACTACTGAAAATATTAGTAAGGACGACTTGTAAGATTTATAAAAATAATAATGTTTTGTGTATAAATTGGTAACTAACCTGAAATGCAATAATGTTTGAATTGAGCTTGATTTAAGCTTAAGATTCTTAATACAAACTGAGAATTAGTTAAGTTTCAAGTTGAAAATATTTTTAAGCATGCAAATGAAATTTTGATTTTATTAATTTTTGTTATTTTTTATGCATGTTTGTTTAAAAAAAACTTAATTGTTCGATTTTTATATTGTGCACCAATATGCCTACTTGAATTTCAGTAAAATTTTTGAAATGCCCAAAATTAAATCCTATTCGAAAGTGACATAAAAATTGCTGTCATAATTGGTCATCCGAAACCAACAAGAAAGTTCAAGGTTAAAAGAAATGTCTTTGACATAAAAGTTGGTTTGTATATGACGCTTGAGCGTGGAGGTTGGGTCTAAACAAAAAAAAAAAAAAAATGATATGCGTAGAAGGGTCTATTTTTCCCATTTTATGGTAATTTGCTAATTTGCTTAAAATACGTAAATTTTTATTTTAAAAGCAACGCACCTACTTAAAACACTGTGTAGTAATCGTAGCCAGAAATGCATACATAGTTTAACTATTTATTTTATTATTATTATTATTATTTTTATCAAGTTACTTTCACACACAGTTTTTGGAAAATTTAGACCTAAAAATTATATGATTATAAATTATTTAAAATTATTATAAAGTCTAAAAAAGGTTGTATATTTATTCTACGAAAAAAATATGGTGTTTCGAAGCACGACTGTAAGACCTATGCCTAGTCTCCATTGCTCCAAATGAACTTAAAATTAATTAAATTAATTCATTACAAAAAGACAAAGCTAAATAAATAAATATATAAGGTGGCATAACAAAGCTATATGGAAACCCTGGAGGCCAAAGGCCGCGTTTCCATTTGCAAGAAATGTCTGACGGTCTACAGTGAAACTGCGAAGCAAGCTCGATGGCTTCCGCGACATGGCTTGCATGACTTCTAGCGATTATTTGCGAGTGCAATAAATTGCAAGTTTAAACAGGTTTGCA
Source organism: Melanostoma scalare (assembly GCA_949752695.1). Classification (NCBI taxonomy): domain Eukaryota; kingdom Metazoa; phylum Arthropoda; class Insecta; order Diptera; family Syrphidae; genus Melanostoma; species Melanostoma scalare. Next base: position 31,505,571 of record OX456986.1, on the reverse strand, counting down.
TTGACTCCGCGACATTTCTTGCAGCTTGCCGAAATAGTTTCGTATATATCGCACTCGTGGCTATTTGGTTTTTGTTTTTAATAAAAAGTGAGCCCGAACTTTATGAGCGTAAACCGTGTTCATGGAATGTTTATGGATGCTAAGTAAACGCTAGTGCAAGAAACTTGTGGAAGACTTCCGCGAGTTTACCTGCAAATGGAAACGAGGTCTAAGTCTAAGGTATTTCAAGAACCTACAATTTCATTCCGATTCCGAACGACTTAGTTAGAAAACCCTTGAATGGTAGTGTGAAGTTACTCTCGGAGGACTTCGGAATTGCCGAACCTTCCATCTAAAAGTCAAACAAGCATTTTAAATCCTTTTTTTTTATTAAACTGCTTCTCTTGTTTAAACGGAGGGAGAAAGATCTCCTCCAAAACTATTTTTTTTTTGTTTTTGGCTCAACCTATCCGTAGTGGGGTATTCTCGCCTCCTATGCAAGAACCCATGTATATGAAAAGGCGTAGAAGCGGGAAGATTTTTGAACGGTCAAATATAAAAAAAAAACTAATTTTAAATTGATTTAAGAAGCAGATTTGACAATCTCAATTTTTTGACCTCACAAATAATGGAAATATTCATTAAAGTAAATTGGTTTTTGGACCAAAATGAAAGCACTGAGAAGGGGAACATGACTTTTTTTAAACAAATTGCATTATCTCCAAAGATTGCAAGTTATTGCAGCTATAACTTGGCATATGGTTTAGCAAATAGTTGAGGTCAACTACCATGGTCGATTTTCCGCAGGACTCAGCGAGACTTTTTTTTTAAGTCAACTCAAAAATATGAGTATTTTGTTTTTGACTAGGTGTGCCAGCGACTTCGTCCGCAAGAATTGGCATATCTTTTTTATTTATCAACCGATTGACATGAAATAAAAACTAAATGTTAAGTGAAGCTTACCACAATATATTACTTAAAATCCCATCTAGATAGGATAAGCCGTTTCTGAGATTAGCGTGCACAAACAAACAAGCTGTTACGTTTTTATTATATGTATAGAAGATATAGAATAGAATAGATATAGAAGATAAAATTTCAACTGTCGTACGATATAAAAATACTGCACTACATTCAAGAAACAAGAAAAATAAGAGTGTTCGTTAAATATTTCACAACTACAAAAAGAAAACAAAGAAATTACTTTTCTCTGTCCCTAGAATAAAATTGAAAAACTTTGAAAAGCTCTGTTAATCAAAATAGTAGTCTGAAAATTATTTTCTTTGCTTGTTTTGAAGCTCTGCTTTGTTTATATTTCTATAAGAAATAAAAAACAAAACAGTAAAACTAAAACATCGAATTTTGCATTTTTACCACGAGCTTTGGCTTTTTGGGACCTCAGTGCGCAAGTCGAGTGGCCGCTACTGACAGCCGCTGATCAGTTTGGTGTGAACAGAACTCCACATTCATCGTCAGTTTGAATGTATTTAGCAGCGGCTGGAAAATTTGAACATTTCCAACTTTTGGCTGCTAAAACTAAAAATGCAACAAAATTTTTCTTTCGAAATTTGTTTGATAGGTTCGGAGATTAAAGACAAAGTACTGCCTTGCAAATAAAGTTTGAAAACTAAAGTTTGCAATGGTTTTCTAAAAACAGTTTGATATGAAAAAAAAGTCTTGGCGGTTTGGACAGAAGTTCTGCGTTGTTCAGAATAATATCTTGCTCTTCAAACTCAAGGCCGCTTGGAAACAAGGCGCCTGGAAACATTTTATGCCTGATTTTTTGTTTGTAGAAATCTTCCTGAGCAGTTTCATAAGATCCAAGTTAAGAGTGTATTCAGTATTTTTAATTTTTTTTTCATTTTATAGCTGCACTTCAGTGGTGATGAGCTCGTAAGTTTGGTGGAATGATTTCTTTAGTATTTCTTTGCAAATTAATTTTATCCACAGACCAAGTACGTGTAGGGTCGGTGGTACGTTTTATTTTTGGCTGGAACTGCAAAGTCATCTGCGGAAAATAAGCGTTTGCTTCATGTTCTTAAAGGCAAACTAGGCATGTTCAATGAATGTACCATTATTCTGTCGCCATTAGATGAAGTTGACTTGATGATCTAGTTGTAATTTCCAAAAAGGGCATTTATTTGCAAAATGACTTTTATGAGCTCTTACGCATTTCTAATACTTTCTCTTACACGCTGGAAACAAAACCTTATAAGAAACGGTTCTAGTGTTTTCTTTTTTTCACTTTTCGGCACTTTTCACAGTACAGAAAGTGTCCGTTAACAGTGGGCTTGTTAATAATAATTCTGTCCTTAAATTAAACAAATTAATCAGCGAAATATCTGTTCCTTGTTATCGTGTTCCAAATTTGTATGCATGCGTTTTTCCAGTCAATTTTATTTCTTCGTTTTCCTCTGTTGTCTTATTCTTTTTATTTTATTCAAATGAGCAATTTGGATTGGACTTGTTGTTTTTTTGATTAATAGCCATTTGTTTGACACATTTCCGGATTTCATGTGCTCGGTCATTATTAATGAATTTAATTTATAATTTTACAGGGAACAGCAACAGATTTGGTTGTTCAAATCGTGTTGATTGCAGAGTCCATGCGCTTACAAGCAATGATGGCAACCTATGGTATTCAAACACAAACTCCTCATGAGGTGGGTTTCTTGAAACATTTTTTTCTTTTGTAAACAAAAACTAATACCATGGTCCAATACATTAGGTGGAACCTGTTCAAATTTGGTCATCAACAGAATTAATAAAAGTCTATCAACATCTTGGAGTTAACAACAAAATTGGTCTTACCGGACGGCCACCACGTCCTGTTGGGTCTTTGGGCACCAGTAAGGTGTATCGAATCTGTGGCATGAGTGTTCTCTGCTACCCTCTTATTTTTGAAGTATCTGATTTTTACTTGTACCGAGACATGGCACTGTTGATTGACGACATCAAGACAGAACTTCAGTTTGTGGGAAAATACTGGCGCTTGTCAGGCCGCCCAACGGTGTGTCTATTGATACGCGAAGAACATATGCGTGATCCACAGTTCAAAGAAATGTTGGATTTGCTTGCTATGTTGAAGAAGGGCTACTGCGATGGAATGAAAGTTCGAATTGGTCGATTGCAGAATTTAATCAGCAGTTCCTGCATAGGTATTCAATTGTATATTTGTTTTATTTAAAAACTAAACTTCATATTTTTGTGTTTTATTTTTTAGAGCACTTGGACTTTATGAACCAGAGTGACTTGTCTGAAACTGAGAATGCGTTTGCTCAAATCAATCATGAGTATATTGGCTATCAGAGCTTAACAGATGTTCCTAAAGCCCTCAGTTATGTGGAAGAACAAATGTCGTGTGAGGTGAGTAAAGATACCTTTTTATTAGCAGCTAGTATTTTGTATGAAAGTTTGAGTTTTCATTGCAAATCTTTCATTTCCACTCGACAACATGGCTTTTTCAAAAGCAGATCAATGACCACTAATCTTATTGAATCCGTCTCATTCACACTTTCTGCCTTGGAAAAAGGAAAAGAGGTCGATGTTGCTTCAACAGATTTTAGTTAAGCCTTTGATAAAATGTCCCATAGACTAGTTCTCTTTAAACTATCTGCCCTCGGCTTCGAACATATTTTATTGAAATGGATTTCCTCTTACTTGGAAAACTGTTATAACAGTGTTCTTTTTAGATCTTCTGTATCAACTCCTTGCTTAGCTACCTCCGGGGTCCCCCAGGGTAGTCATTTTTGTCCTCTTCTGTTCATTTTTACTATTAATGATGTAGAATTGATTATTCACCATTCCCTTATTTCACTACATCTGCGTAGCCGAAGTTTTACAAGATCATTTTTTCACCTACCGAATCTATTATTTATTTGTTATTATTTTCAACAGGACCTCGACAACTTTTCTGGTGTTCTGGTGTTCTAAAAACTACTTAATTAAACATTTCCAAGTGTCAATCTATTACCTTCTCTTGTAAACGCATCAAATCTCCTCTTCGCAGCTATCTTCTTTACAACCAATCCATTTCACCAGTTCAGAAGACTCCTGATCTCGGGATCATTTGCGACCAGGGACTCATTTTCATTGATGATATTATACTAAAACCAAAGATATTCTCCAACCCTTACGTAACTCAATCTCTGTACATTACTTTTGTTCGCCCACTCCTTGAATACGCCGCCACCGAAGTCTGGCCCCCTTTCCAACAAGTTCACATTTCTAGAATTGCAAATATTTCGTGCAGTTTTCTTTGATTTGCTCTGAGAGGTCTTTCTTGGAATAATCCCTTGATTCTCCCTCCTTACCAAGATCAGCATGAATACGTTGAAAGATCAAAGAGAACTATTCGACATTCTCTTCATTCACCGTGTCTTTTCTGGAAACGTTGACTGCACACCCCTTTACAACTCGTATCTTCCTTAATATTAATCCTCGCAACATACGGAATCCTCGCCTCTCTAACCTACCCCCTCATCGAACGTCACATTGCCCAAATGAAACTATCTCCCGAATGCTAAAATAAAAAAATAAAAAACAAATTGGGTGGCGCAACAGAGCGAGGAGCCCCAAGGTATAGCGCTACCCGAACGTCTAATCGAGAAAGCATGGCAATGATTTTACTAACGGAGGACTTGCCGATTCCTCGCGAAAGGCGATACCCGTGGAAAAACTTTTTGCCTTTCTTAAGATTCGGACCACGGACCTCTGGGTTAACTAACAAGCAGACATGCTAACCATCACGTCACGGTTACCACAATGCTGAGTAATGTTAATTCGGATTTTAACTGTTTTGACTTCAACCTCAGCACCCCTTGCTTAAAACTCCATCTTCTAAATCACCCTCCTCATTGGGGCTTTACCCATACCAAAATTTAAGACACCGCAATAACAAAGAACTACAAATAATCAGACTTGCCCTTTTGAAGCTGTTTGCGCTCAAACTCAAAGTGGTAGAGTTGGCGAAGAAATAACCAAACCTCTTGAAATAATTTTCTGGAAGAAAATTTCCTCAGGTCTTCAGACGCATGTGCTTAAGTCAATTTTTAATAATCTTTAATTCATTCTTTGACCGCACATGCAATTCAGTGCTTAGAAGGACGAATCTGAAAATTTTTCTTTTCGCAGTTCAGTCAACGCTCAAGAGCTAAAAAGTTTTACTAAAACAAAATTTTTCTCACCGCAGGAGTACTTAAACAAACCAACTCACGAAATAATTGAAGCCCTCCGCAGAACGGAATCAATCTATGCCTTATGCCAATTGTGGGGCTATTTGCTCAATCGCGAAGGCCCACACTTTGAAGTCAACGGGTTGAGTGTCAATCAAGCCTTTACTCAACTTTATCACCGTGCTGGATCGTTGCGTTATTGGAGAGCAGTGCGATACTGTAGTTCCCTGTTGCACCACATCGTTGACTCTATAAGTCCATTTATCACAACGGTATTAGTCAATGGCAAAGAACTTACAGTTGGTGTTATTGGTCAAAAGGAGACAGTCTTCGACAAACCCATGACGCCGGCAGAAATTCAAAACGTTATGTACACCAGCGTGCAGCCATACAATGTTATACAAGCTGTGTTGCAACAAGAAGTAGTTTTGTACTGTGGCCGTTTGATTGCCACAAATCCAATTATGTTCCGTGGAATTCTTAAGGTAAATACTGATAGCATATAATTTCAATGAGATGTACATATAAGAATTTCTCTTCTTAAGATACGAGTTGGATGGGTTCTAGAAGCTATTCGTATATATTTAAAAATTTCTGGCCAAAAGACATGCGATTTGGACAACCTATCTCCGTATCAAGTGCGAATGTTACTACAAAAGGTATTGACGGTGAGCGACTGGGCTACCGAAGAGAAGTATATCATCGTTTAGTTTTCTAAGTTGGTTATTTTTTCAAGTCTGAAACTTTATTAGACTCACAACTCTGGAACGCCGTCAACTAGAAGGCTCGTTATGCCGAGTGCCAAAACATTTTTACAATAAAGTTTGGGATATCCTCCAAAGGACTCCTCAGGGAATAATCACCGAAAACCATCATCTTCCTGCTGTTCCAACTCTGACAAATATGAGTCGAGGCGAGTTGACATTTTCTCTGCTCGTCGAAGAGACACTCATTTGTATTAAGCAACCAGAGCGTCGCCAATTGACCGTCGAGTTGATTTGCATCATCGCTACTATTCTAAGTAGGAATCCAGAATTGAGATTCCAACAAGCCCTCGACTTGGATGCGATTCTTGTGGAAGCTTTCTACATGTACTGCAAGGTAGAGTATTTTTAAAGATTTAATTATTTGTTGTGAACTTAAATTAAATTCTCATTGATAGGATAACAAAATCGAAGTGGATCAAAAGAAACTTGAAACCAAAGATATTTATCCTTTCTACGCGTTGGTGTACGCTGAAACAACCGGTTACTTAGCCAGGGCAGCAGTGAACAAAGTCCTCCAAGGAGGGGCTTTGTCACCACAAGGGAAAGATACTACTTTATATGAAGATACTTGCAAAGTTTCCTAAAAAAGACTAGAGTTGAAGATGCTCTCTCTCTTTAAATGTTATAAACGTATTTTCATGTTAAATATGTCTCGATTTTTTAGCTAAAGAAGTGACAAAGTAATTTTGACTACTTTTGGACGTGTTTTGTATTGCATGCTCTTTATTGTTCCTATGAACATTATTCTTAATAAAGTTTTTATGTTTTACCATTTTGTTTTAAAGCTTTTAAGTTTTTCAATTGTTGTCATGGATTGTCTTCGTCTCCTTTTTCTAATGTTTCGGTTGAAGATTTTGTGTTTGAGGTCAGGAATATTGGGCATGAGGGTCGGATCAAAAGACATGAAGTCGTCATATTTAGATTTGACAAGAACGCACATTTCTTTTTCGTTTGAAAAGAGTTTCGTTTGAAGTGTTATATGCTTCCTTTTTGGTCTGAACTGAATGCTCTATGAGTATTCTCAGTGGCGTCTTTATTTAATATGTGCTTTCCGAAGCTCTATGTTAGCATGGTCTCTTAGTTTTCGTTGAATTCTTTATTTGCACAGGATGCTCTAAATTTTATAAACATACCGAAAGCTTTTTCTGATGTCAATACAATATCCCTTCTTTTTGGAACAGTCGCATGTGTCGTCCTCTCAAGTTAAACGATTTGGTTTAGCCTATTTTACTTTTCTTTCTCTTCCTCTTTTCCCTCTTCGTCAATAGAAGTCAACCGGATTGGAATGTTTTGAGGCTTCTTGAAAGAATCTAAAGCGTTTCCCAAAATAACAACAAGTTTGCTAGGATATGTTTGTTCATGGCTTTGAGCCCATTGATCAGTTGGCTCCAGAGACTTCTTAGCTTGTTCTCAACAAGGAAAACTTGTGTTGAGACGTCTTCTTTCTCCTTGATCAATATTTATATCCTAAAAATTGTTGCTTGAGCTCTATTCACATATTTTTAGCCGTCTTGCTTTCCATTATCTTTTGGTATACTACATCCATATAAATCGCTCTATAATTTGAGCTTCTATCTCAACTTTCGTTCCTACAGTAGTCCGTGCTAATGGATCATAATGGTTCAGTTTTGATTAAAAAACTGGAAGCTTTAGCAGAAAAAACCTTCCCTTTTGTTCAACCTGGTTTCCCAGAGAAGCTCTTGTTCTTTGTATATTTTGCCAGATAAATTTGATAAAGAACTTTCTTGCTGGCATTTGAAAAATGTCTCTTCTGATTTTATACTTTATTTAATTTGGATGTGTTGTATAGGGAAGATAGGACATTCGCCTTTCTTTTGTACTAACTAGTATAGACTTCCGTAAGCTATCTCGATTTAGAAGCTCTCAAGTGGTTGCCGTAGTGAGCATTATAAAGCTATTGTTTGTAAAATAGATTTGCCTGATTCTTCTCTGCATGTATGTCTTTGAAATAGCTTGAAGCCATTTTGAATGTAAATCCTTACATAGTAAAACAAACTGTATGATAAAATCTTTAAATCTACGCAACGGATTTTGATGCGTTTTTTTTTAATAGAAAGAGTGATCCAAGAGGAAGTCTTATATCTATATTTTACCTTTATAATCTCACGGGAAGGGGAACGGAATCATAAACGAGAACTTAAATCCTGCTTGACCGATTTCAAAATGCTTTCATTGTTAGAATACTATTCAATTCTATATTCCCAAGGGAACAGGAACGGAAACAAAGAAACTACTTGACTGATTTCCAAAACTACTCAGCCGATAGTTGAAATTTGGAACAGAAGTGGTCTAGAACATGAGAAATGACACAGACTGTTTCCTCCCCATACTTCTTCGGGCACGGAAACGGAAACGCAAACATAACCGGAAATTTGAATTTTGTAAATTGTTTCCCTACAAGAGTGCTCTGTTGACCCCGTGTAACATTGACTATATTTTGTCCCCATATTTCCACAGAAACAGGGACGGGGATTCGAAAAACCACTGTAAAGATTTAAAAAATAATTTATCACCATTTCAATACGGTGGTAGCCGTAGACTTTCAGCCTTATTATGAGTTTCACGTGAACAGCTTTTCGCCCGGAACATTTTTGTTCGCCCGGATTTTTAAAAGCTATTATGAGTTTCCAGACTTACAATTTTTCCGCTTTTGTTGTTCACTTGTTCGCCTCACAAAAATAAGTGAAATAAATTGCTCTCAACGTTTTCACATTTCAGGGGAACAAATAGCTCATAATAAGGGAAATTTTTCGAACATGGAAAATTTTTCCCCCGAAACTCTTAATAAGGGAAAGGTGAATCTTTTTCGAGTGGAATGATTTAACGTGAAACTCATAATAAAGCTGTTTGTGTTTATGTCATCGTACGGGACGGAAACGACAACAAAACTTAACTTAGTACTTAGAAAATACTGGACCGATTTCAAAAATTTTTTCACAGTAGTTATGCTGGGTTTACATGCATCTGCAACTGCAGAAGTGCATGTAAACATCTTCATCCGGGACGGATGAAGATTATGAAACACAAAGTTAAAAAGAGAGACGAATAGGATGAAAGCTGCAGATGAACATGTTCATTTGCACCCATAATTTTTCATCTGCAGCCATAACTAAGGAAGTGCAGATGGTGCGTTCCCTCTCTATCAGACAAGTATGAATTTTACATCTTGTGTCTTTTTCCGTTTTTCATCTGCACTTGCAGATGCATGTAAATCCACCATTAGAGTGCTTCATTGTCCCTGAGTAATCAACCTCTCTTAAGTTCCAATTAAATTTTAATTGAAACTTAACTAATCAACGTCTAAGAGACGTCTTAAGAAAATCTAATAAATACGGCTGATAGACTTTAGGCGTGTTTAATGAAAAAAAGAGCAGAGCAGCGTAGCTCAGAGCAGATCAAGAAATGAGATAAATGTCAGGCAATTTAGAGCAGAACAGCTGGTGTCAAAAGTCAGCTGATAAGAAAGCAACAAACATTTTGTGACCTTAGCTAGTTTGCAAAATTATGTTTGGTATCCTATTATAATAAAAATCTATATTCGGAAACATTGGAATCAAAACTTAACTAACATGCGATGTTAATTCAATTGATTTTACGTTAAATTCGATTTCAAATAGATTGCAAAACGCAAAATATAAACAAAAATATTTGAATCAAATGTCCACAGCTGATTTTGACACTTTTGCTCCACTCTACTCTTACTCAAAAGCAAGTGCAGAAAATGCTGCTCTAAAAGCTCTAGAGCAGGGTCATTAAACACAAAAAGTTCTTGCTCGGAGTAGAAAAATTGTCATTAAACACCAAAAAGCTGCTTTTTTCTGCTCTAGATCGATCTAGAGCAGTGCCCCTGTTCTGTAAGTATCGCCTCGATAAAAGCAGGCGATAAACGGTGGAAAATGGAACGAAATCCTACTAAATTCATAGAATTTCGTTCCATTTTCCACCGTTTATCGCCAAGGCGATAGTTACAGAACAGGGGCACAGGTCATTAAACACACTTTTTATTTCATCCCCCTTCCTTTTCCCACTGGAACGGAAACTTTGAAACAACAATACTTAATATAGGATATTGCACGCGCATATTAGCTAAGCCCAAAAATTGATTGTCAAAAATCTTACCCTTGTTCTTTCTCTGCCATTTTTAAATGAAATAACTATTTTTTCATTGTGCTTTAAAGGTAATTTTTTTCATAAATGTTTTGTCAAACGGATGATTATTTAATTAATTAGTGACATTTCCAAAAAATACATCTACACCAACATTCTAAGCACTTTCAGTTTATATCTGATTAAGAAATAAGCGGGGAAGAATTTAAACAACAATTTAACGCGCAAGAACTTAAACAAGCGTATATCCGCGTCCAAAAAACGCACCTAAGCTCATCGGTGAAGATTGCAGTTTTCAGATATAAACATTTTAAACCCTGGAACGCATTCAACTCAAACAACGTAGAGCAAAATCTGTGAGCATCATCACATAACGTTACGTTTTGTCATATTAGTGGTGGGTGGATTTTATTTGTTGCCACAACAAATCGTTTTCTCTTTCGAAAGGCATGTGATATACAAAAACCCAATTCAAAAACATTTCTCCTAAACAAATTAAAAATGTTCAAATCTATTCTTTCATAAATTAAAAACAAATAGTACAATGTATTGTTTTGGTCACTTTTTATCAGTACTTATCATAAATTTAGTGGTATGCTCAATTTTTTCAACTTCTGCGGACTTTCCTGACATCAACTTGCCACCGGATCATCTGATCAGATACCTGAATACATTCCCTTCGCTCAAAAACAAGTGTCTTCAAACCGACAACTGTCCTTACCATGAGACGATTAAAAATTCAAAAGGCAACAATGCCTGTTGGGGCTTTGAGGAAAACTGTAAGCCGCCGAATAACTTCCAGTCACCACAATGTCCCGGCGACCACACCGGATGGGTACAAAACAAACAAGCACAACTCGATACATTCTTTTACCAAGCTGACTTTGGGTATGTTAAGCAACAAATTAGTGAAATGTCTGTGATGTGTGAGCCCACGTATCGCGAAGATTCTTCGCTTGAATGTTCAAAATATTTGCGTTTCTGTCGTGGCAGAAATATTTTGATGGATTTCCATGACCTTTCTAAAAGACATGATCTCATCAGATACAACATGGATGTACTTAGCCAAGGTCAAATAGGTGGTCATTGTCGACTGCTACGTGATCGTCTCATGAACGAAACAGAACACATGGGTGCTTTGCAATCGTGGGCACCTGAGCTGCGGTATTTTGAAGAGAAACAATTCCGTCCTATTGCCGATGATAAATGTGATATTGTTGTGGAAAAACCAACGTTTATTATGAAAATCGATGCCAATTATAATATGTACCATCATTTCTGTGATTTCATCAACCTGTATGCCTCATTGTTTGTTAATCAAAGTCATCCGACTGCATTCCAAACAGACACACAGATTCTTATTTGGGAGACGTATAAATACGAATCTCCGTTTGCCGATACACTCAAAGCGTTCACCGATAATCCTGTGTGGAATCTGGACGATGTCAAGGGAAGAGTAGTTTGTTTTAAGAACCTTGTCCTTCCTCTGTTGCCGAGAATGATATTTGGATTGTACTACAATACTCCAATTGTAAGTTATCTTATTTTTTTATTGACATTTTCAATAATTTCTTTCTTTTTTTCCCCTAGATCTACGGATGTGAGAACAGTGGGTTGTTTAGGGCTTTTTCTGAATTTATAGTTCATCGGCTTAAGGTTCCCATGCATTCCAAAACTAACTCAAAAATTCGTGTAACATTTTTGTCGCGAAAGACGAAATATCGCCAAGTTTTGAATGAAGATGAGTTAATGGAAGAAATAAGCGCAAATGAGGACTATTTTGTGAGGAGGATATCCTTCGAAAGGTGAGTAATGGAGAGTTTTTATGAGTCTCATTGCACTTTGATGAGTGGGAAATACTAACTAAATCTATTTTCATTGTAACTACAACAAGCACCTAAAGCGATGGCTCTTCTATTCCAAGTCGTGATTTGTAAGCCTGAGCGTCAGAAATATCAAGGGAATTTCATTGAATAGATAGATGAATTTGATCGCATATGTATATGGCCTATAAATTGCTGGTCAGTGAGGTATAATAGATATACTAAGAGCTCCAGAAACCCCGATTAGCAGAATTGATTCTTTATGATAGGCTGACTTAGTTTAAGTTAGATAGAATGGGCTGACCGCTGACGGTTGATCTATTTGCGCCACACTTAGATCAATGTAGATCTATTGTGATACCCTGGAGTATTGTAACGTCCTAAAAACCTATGAGTTTATGGTTGGTCAGTTTTTAACCATTTTGTAGCTTTAATGAAGTTCAACAGGCTGTTTCTTGGAGTGTCTGATAAATAATTCGTCTTGTTCGCTGAAGAAGTAACTGCCTAGAAATTTTTTCCTGGTGTAGCAGATTGCTGGGCAGTGACAAAGGAAGTGAGTGGTATCCTCGTGTTAGTCTTCGTCATTGCATCCTCTACATATGTAAGTCATTGGTGCAAAGATCCATTTTCTTTTTCTGGTAGCCTAGAAGGTTGTGTCCTGTTATAATACTCATAAGCGATTGTAATGAAGGCCTATTCGGGGATAATAGCCTTTCAGATCCGTTGACTTAAAATTTCTCATAGTTAATCACTGTTACCATGGTCACATAACAACTATTTTCTGCAATACTGCAGCGGCCAAGGAACTTCAGAGATGTTGTTTTCAGCGATTTGTTCTCCAATTAGGTACGTTTTTTTTTTATGGCTTCACTCATCATTATTCTTTTTGGAACTCTTTACAAAAGCTTCGAAGATGAAAGATCTAGTTCGTCTGAAAAGCTTTATTACTGAAGAGTTCATCGTTAGTTTGTAAAAAGTTTAAGTTGTGGGTTTTATTTTTGAACTTGTTAAAATTACCACCCTGGCTATTATTCTTGTCATTTGTTTGTGGTTTTCAATTGCTGCCATCGTTCTTCGATACATGATGCTAGCTGATTACAAAGAGAAAATTGAAGCGAAATTTGGAAGACACTGGCAACCTCTTCTGATCGAATGTAGTTTTCCAACTTATTGCTTCACAGTAGTCGTTCGTCAATAAGCCTCAACGACAGAACAAAGGAATTGGGTACTTCTAAGAAGCTTTTCTTATGCAATCGATTTAGGTCACTATACCTCATACTAACCCTAGCGAATTGACTGGGGAATCAATAACAGCAAACTAGCCCTATCGCTCAGTCAATACAGCAATCAGTAATTGCTTAACTTCTCAGCTATAGAGAACCAGGTAAATGAAGTAAAGTCAATCAAAGAATACAAAAGTTCATACCAACCATAGGGAAAGGTAGATCCAATCTGAAGGACTTACAGTAGAGTAAAATATGGCAAACTTTCGACTGGCTGGGATATATAAAGATCAGTAAAATAGAATACAAAAATAGAACCACTTATGCAAAAACAGCAGCCTGTCAAAATTTCTGCTAAAAAATTGAGTGCATAAACGATGCCGCCAAGCGAAGAAAAGTCTTAGGTCATGGACTGACTCATGCTCTGAAACCCAAGAGTCGCTTAGTAATATCCACTTTGCAGGGTGCTTCTAAATGACATCTTTAGAACACAATTGTGGTACCCATGGCGTGATGGTTAGCATGTCTTCCTGTTAACCCAGAGGTTCGTGGTTAGTGGTCCCAACAGAGGCAAAAATGTTTTTCTAAGGGTATCGCCTATCGGGAGGAATTGGCAAGTCCTCAGTTAATAAATTCATTGCCATGAAAAGCGCTTTCTTGATTAGCCGTTCGGAACCGGCAGAAAATCGTAAGTCCCCTCCGTTTCCTTATAAGGCATGATTGTGAGAAATGCGCTAGGCCCTGGTGCTCCTCGCTCTGTTGAGCCACCCTATTTATTTTATTTAAAATCCAGTGATCCTAACATAAATGTTAGCTCCGATTTGGGAAATCAGTTAGTTATGTGAGCCATCGACTTAGCATACAAATTTACAGAGCCTCTCGGGGTTTATTGCGATGATGCTCCAAAGTCCTAAAGACTTGATTGTGCAAATCCTAGTAGAAATATTAGAGAGTTGTCTAAACCCCACCTTTATTCCTACTAGTTGGAGAGAAGGTATAATCATATATATCCCCAAAGCCGATAAGCCCTCCAACACTGAACCACAGAATTTCAGACCAATAAGCATATCTTCCTTTCTGCTCAAAACTATAGAAAGACTTATTGAACCGCACATCCGAACAAAACTGAGCAATAATGTGATTTCTACTGCCCACCATGCACACCTAAAGTGCAAAACGGTTGAAACTGCACTTCACGAAGTAGTCGGAACCTTTCAACAATCAATTCACTACAATAAATACACCCTGGCTGTTTTTCTCCATAAAGAATGGCTTTCAATTTCAACAATGTTGAATACAGTGCTATTCGCCAGGCACTAAGCTCTTTAAATATAGAGCCAACGCTGTCAAACTGGATCAACTCAATGCTACAAACAAGAATAGTAAAAGGAGAAAGCACTCTAAGAGTCAAAGCTTGTAGAGATACGTCGCGAGGTGGAGTTTCTCCGCTACTCTGGCTCCTAGTCATTAATCATACACTGGTTAAACTAGTCCTGAGCGGAATAAAAGTCGTTGTCTTTACTGACGACATTAGGTTTGTTCGTTGAAGCCCTAGGGTCGCCATGGGGTCGCCATAAAGCGTTTTTTGAGAAACCCAAAGTCGCCCTGAATGTCAAATTGAGTGTTTTTTGAGCCCTAGGGTTGACCTAGGTTTTCCACAAACTCGCCCTAGCTTTTTGCTGTGGCGAGTTGAGAGCTGTCAAATGGCATGTATTTTTTTTTTACTGACAGGGATGTGTGGTGATTTGTGGTTTAGCGTTTTTTGAGGACTGGAAAACCCAGGTTTTTTTGACAACTCATAGGGTTGTCAAGAAAACCTGGGTCAACCCTGGGGAAAGTTCAACGAACAGACCTATTGTTCTTCATTGAAAGTCACAACAACTCTTTGTGAGCTTCTTCATTCATTCATTTGCAGCTTATTCATTCTACTTCTTCTTTTTAGACAATTGATTCAGGTGATTCTTGAACTTTGTATTCATCCGCCACATCATTCTTCCAAGGCTCTGGTTCCAAACTAGTTTGGAACTGCCTGATATGTCGTATCTCAATTAGCCACCCACAATAAATTCACTCTTTCCTGGATGCCTGTACATGACGGTGTACAGGGTAACTAGACTTGGCTCTCAATCCCAATTAAAAGGCCCGGAACCCTACTGCGGTATCCCAATCAGTAGCAATAAACGCGAACTGATTACTTGTGAACGGCAGAACATGATCCACACCTGGAACAATTCTACTGGCCACCGCCAGTCAAAACTATTCATCGACTTATCTCAAAGATGTATGAAAAAAATACTTGACATGAGCAAACGTGAGGCAAAGTTACTTACGGACTTGGTTACTCTCAAATATCACCTTAAAAGCATGAGGATCAGCAAAGATGACACCTTGGTTCTTACACGACCTCAAATTCGAATGAACAACTCTACACTTTACGTATTGAAACCTAAGGGAACAGCACAAAAGATCTTTCAGTTCGACGTGCTAGTGTGTCATTTTTTATGGTTATCACTGGTACTAGTTTTGCAAGCCATTTCTGGTTGGGAAAAACTAGTACCCAGTAGTGAAGTTTTTTGATTGCGCATATCACCAAGAGCGGAACTACCAAGCTTCTAAAGACGAGACTATGCTATTTCCAGAAGCTGTAGGCTGTTTACATTTTCAAGTAGGTGTATTTTCGAAAAATAATAATTTTTCTATCAGAAAAATGCTATGGTACAAACATAGACTGCTTCTATAACTTTGCTTATTACTTTTCTGAGAAAGTTTTGCTATGGAATCCTGTTATAACCTTTAGAATGGCAATTGGGCTAGAGCTACGACACGATTATTTATGAAAATAAGCGTCATATCCTAATTGCTCTTTCTCCTATTTTTTTTTTTTTTTTTTTTACAAATTTATACAAATTTATTGTTTCACTTGATAAAAACTTCTGTCTTTTGTGTGTAAATAAAAACACTACAATTTATACCTAATTCTCTCTATGTTTATGTTTCAGAGGAATTCCATTCTCGGACCAACTTCAAATAGTTCGCAATACCGATATTCTAATTGGCATGCATGGAGCTGGACTGACACATCTCCTCTTCCTTCCCAACTGGGCCACAATTTTTGAGCTTTACAATTGCGAAGATCCTAACTGTTACAAAGATTTGGCCCGTTTACGTGGTGTCAACTATTTAACATGGACAGATTCATCAAAAATACAAACAATCGAAGAAGAAAACCAACAAAAGGGTGGCGCACATGCGAAATTTGCCAATTACAAATTCGATCGAAAAGAATTTGCTAGTCTAGTTGAAAGAGGAGCCGAGCATGTTCGTAGTCATGAAGAGTTTCAAATTTATTCTAATAGTGATAAGAAACGAGATGAACTGTGAGTGAGCATCACGTTTAGTCTTTAACTTACAAATGGATGTACTTAATTTTTTTTTACAAACGAAAAGAATGGATCTTTGAGTGAAATTCAAAGACCACTCGATAATACTCAAATGGAAGCTAATGAATCTCTGAGCACAAGTCAATTAATAGATGTTTTTTTATTTAATTTTTATTTTTAAACAGAACGCAAATTTTAAATATTTGTTATTATTTTCGTAAAATCTAACCAATCAAAGTAAGAGTAAAATTTACATAACAAAACTAACAATGGTTTTTTTCAGTGGACCAACTGATTGTGTTATCACATTACAGATTCAGAGAATATTGAGTATAAATGAAGTTCATTCTGCACTGTTCAAATGTTCAAACTAAATACAGGATGTGTAAGACTGCAACGTATTACGAAACTCGTTTCTTCGCAACGAAAAGTGATACAAAAAGGTTTACTCCGGCTTAGTTTTCAAACCAAAAATGCAGGACTTCGTGATAACGCAGCCTGCATAGTCTCAAGTGTGATAATTTCCCTAGTTCTTTATAAATAATCTTATTTTTAACAACCATCTGGGAGAAGGTATTAAAATAATAAGCCTTTGACACATTAGTGGTATCGACAATTCTCACGTTATACCAGCGTTGCGGGGTATCTTTTTGTATAATTATAAATTTTACGTGATTTTGATATTTCGATAGACGAAAACAACGAGATTTTTTCAGAGCATTTAAATGTTGGACGCCTTGGTATCCATACCAGCAGTGTCTCATGAGCAATAGGAAAACACTAAAAGAACTAAATATATGAAAGACTTCAACACAAGCCAAACTGAAAATTGTAATAGTGAAAGTTTCGTTATTTATTGACTGGAAACGTATTCAAAAGTAATTGCTTCTCCACTAGGCGAAAGAATAAAAACAAGCGAAGGACAATCTTGACATACATCTTCAGTCCATACTTCGTAACTTTTTAAATCAATTGAATTGTTTTGAGTTTTAATTCTCAAGCAATTACTATTTTCTTTGAAGTCTTCACATTCTTCTATTTTTGGAATTAAGATTTCAAATGAGCCATTAGAGTCTTTTTCTGACTCTTTTTCGGAGTCATTTTCAAATTCTTTTTGAGAATCATTTTCAGGTATTGTTGGTGGACTTGTTATAGTGTTGGAGTTCTCGACTTTTTTAAGCCTTTCCACAGAACAGTCTGTAAGTAAAACTTACGAATTAAGTCACAGCCTTTTTTGTCAAATGTTATTTCAAACCTGTTCCAAGTGGTGCATTAAGAATAACGTTGTTTTGTTTTAAATGATTTGTAATTCTACCAAGGCCAAGGCCATCTGAATAAAACAGAACTCTGTCAATTGCCTTAAGTACAGGCTCATCTGGAAACGGACCCAATGCATAAGAAAGACCCATGTTTAATTTCTGTTCCACAATTCGCCCATTTGATTTGTTTTTAAGTCTTTTTACTTAATAGGGCATAAGACGCTGTGTGGACACCTATATGTAATTGATATCATTATGTTTTTATTTATTTAAATTTATTTTCACAGAAAATTTTTAATTGAAAAAATACTTGCTACTGAGTTTATTTTTGACACAATAAAACAAACGAAAGCGATCTTTGGACTGATTTCATGTAAACACTAGGTCTGTTCGTTGAACTTTCCCCAGGGTTGACCCAGGTTTTCTTGACAACCCTATGAGATGTCAAAAAAACCTGGTTTTCCAGTCCTCAAAAAACACTACACCACAAATCACCACACATCCCTGTCATTAAAAAAAAAAAAATACATGCCATTTGACAGCCCTCAAATCGCCACAGCAAAAAGCTAGGGCGAGTTTGGGAAAACCTATGGCAAACCTATGGGTCAAAAAACACTCAATTTGACATTCAGGGCGAATTTAGGTTTCTCAAAAAACGCTTTGTGGCGACCCTAGGGCAACCCCAGGGCTTCAACGAACAAACCTACTGATTCACTGACTGACTCTGTCACGATACAAGCTGTATTGCTATGAAAGACCAGGTTCACATTGGTCGGTTTGTTGAAATTTCTTGCGAATAAAGTGACTATTTTCTTGTTCTTCTACTTTGTTACACCAATTTGTCGGTGTTGACTAAGTCACTTGGGGCAACAGAGAATAAGAATACATTCGCTTTATTCGCACGAAGTTTCAACAAATCGACAAATGCTTACTTCGGCAAAGTCTTTCCTTACTTATTCTCTAAAAAAAGCATTAGAACCTATGCCTTAACCAACATCTTTTGCAACAATTTGAATTTTGGGTGAGCTGAGGGAGAGAGTTCTACTTCTCAATTGCTTTCTTAACTCAAAGTCTACCAATGATTAGCAAGAATATACTTCGTTTGACTCCGCACTGATGTTATTTGGTTTGTCTATGGCGAAACCTAGAAAGACGAAGTTCTATACTACCTTCAAGTTATGGCTGGCTTTTGTAATGTTTTTTCCGGTTTCTCGTTTTGCCCTCATTAAACCCTAAAACCTTTTCTTGACGTTTATTTTTCAATACTCATCATGCTAACTTCTTCCAATTACGTCAGCATCACCCATGTTTAGTAGCAATAGAAGAATTGGTAAGGGTAGTCGAAAACGCGAAGCAAGGAGTCCAAATGCCAAGAAAATCGTGCTGCTGGTAACGCTGGAAGTCCGGAACACCTTTAATTCCACCCGATGGTCAAATATGATTGATGTACTTGAGAGAAAATTCCAAATTTCCAAATTCTCTTACGGATGATAAAAGATTAGAGATTAAAGAACGTGAACTTATTTACCGAACCACGGAAGGAATGAGACGAAAGGATATCACAGCTGTGGCCTCTGGAATAACTTCTACGATGGCATTCTCTGTATGGAGATACCCGAGGGCTTCTTTCGTGTTACATATGCTGGTGACGCTGCTGCGGTGATAACTGCAATGGGTACCGAATGCACTCAGATCAGATGAACCAATTTACCAAGTGATGTGAAGGACAATTTCTTTTATCGAGGAACATGGGCTGTCTCTGTTTACTAAGAAGACTGGAGTAGTTAGGTAAGGTTAGGTTAAAGTGGCTGTAAGCTCGGCTGACACACTTAGGCCCATTGGACCCATTGCAGTACCACTGGGATCTAATGTATGCTCATCCTAATGGAACCATTTTAAACTTACAATGATGCGGGAGAGACGCAGGGCGTCGATGTGAGTAAGATAACTAGAGTCATTAAAGAAACATGAACCTAGGTGAATCCTACGTTTGAGAGCTAAAGTGGGACATAAAAAGAGAAGGTGGGGAATAGTTTCCTCCTCCTCCTCATCAATACAGCTTCTGTAAAAATCGTTTGAGGCGACTCTTAGCCTGGCGGCATGTCTTCCAATAAGACAGTGTCCTGTAATGACTGAAGTAGTACTTAAAAAAAAAAAAAAAGAAAAACCAATTCCCGCGTTTATCGACTTCTAGATCGAAACCGAAGCTAAAAAGATTAAAAACCTGGTAAAATATCTTAGAATAAAGCTCGATACGAAACTGAGCTTTTGGGACTAGATAGGGACGGTCGAAGAACGCTCATCCAAAGTCACAAGCTGACTATCCAGGCTGAGTTCAAATTTAGGTTTACCATCTACGAGTAAGCGGAGACTGATTCTACCAAACACACTCAATTCTACTGATTGATAGGTAATAGTTTAATAGAAGAATCGATTGATTCTCTTGAACATCGTCGAAACGTAACCTGTCTCAGTGTCTTTTATCGCTTTTTCTACAAACAGTGCTCCAGTGAAATAGCCAGTTGCATTCTTCCCCTGAAACAATTTAGCCGCAACACCCATCTCGCTAGGAATGCTCATCAGTTTTACCTCGAACCCAACTTCGGACGTAAAGTAAAGTATAGAGATTCATATTTTAGTCGCACCACCTGAATGTGGTATGCTTTACATGACCACATCCCCCACATTACGACTCACAAAAATTCAAAGGCAATGTTCATCCGTGTCTCCTATTAAATCCTTTCCTATTTTCCTAAATGCTCGCACTGTGAAACGGAATCGAGATTTGGGACGAAGAGCTAAAACAGAGAAATGGTCGTAATCAGCTAAAATCGGTACAGAAGAGTGGTACCTTGCGAATAGCGAGCGCGTACCGAGGTGTCTGAGCCAGCAGTTCTTGTAGTTGCAGGTGTAGTATCAATTCGATCTTTGCAGCGCAAAGAAAATACACGAAAAGAAAACCGAAGTCGGCGGCAAATACAGAAGCAAAAGAGTTTACACAGCAGAAGTGGCAGGAACGATGGTGGTTGGAAAGCAGAGGGCGCTGAACTGCAAGACTGATCGGAGTCCTAAGCGAATGGAGTAACCGGAAACACGTTGAAGTGATACTACGACATATAGGTCCTCACCGGACACGGGTCGGGTACTTCAGCACCTTTCTGCACACGATCGGAAAACGAAGAAACGCCTTCGTGCCAATACTGAGATTCGTTGACAGACGACTCCTGCCTAACAATGTTCGATTCGAGTAGATAAGAGTCTCTGTTAGGAAATTAGCAGAAGTATCGGAAAAATCAGCCCAAATAATCTCATCCAGAAAATGCTGAGAAACGACGAGAGTTGGAAACGAATTAGCACGTTTTTGATACTAAGAAACAAGAAGATGATGAGGAACTAGAACCCGAAACCTAGACAAGAACCCTTCTCGAAGAAATGCGCAAGTGGTTCCAAGGGGGGAGATCAGCGAGAAACTTTTGGAGTTTTAGCGGGTACGTCAAGGTAAGTACACCTTGGACAGTCCGACACACGGAGAAATACGGATACTTCTCTAAAAGTAAAACAAATATAGTCGGCGCAAGCGAGTATTTGTATAGACTTTTGAAAGATTATGACTGTAGTGTCAACGTTTGAGTTTTGCATAATGTGTTGCGTCTTACAAAAAGCCTTTTCGACATCAAAGGTTTCTTTTAAGCTATCGTTCATAGTCGTATGAGTTTACGTTTACACGTTTCTATACACCTCGTCTTTGAAAATATTGTCATACGCGGCCTTGAAATCGAAAAGGAACATGATGTATCCACCGCTTTTGAACTTTAAATAAAAACTCTGACTGTGAAAAGTTATGTACATTTAGGGCACTCCAAATGTTAAATAAATAAATAAAAAAAAGTAAATAGGGTGGCTCAACAAATCTATAGAAAGCACGAAATATTTTACGCACTTAAAAGACCTACAATTTTATGCCGATTCCGAACGGCTAAGGAAGAGTTTTTCATTGCAGTGTGTGCGAAGGACGACACTCTGGGATTCGAAACAAGAATCTGCCATGTAACAGACAGACATAAGTTTTGTTCATTCATGTGTTTTTTAAAAAACATCAACTCATCCTGAATGTCAAACTGTGTGTCTTTTGAACTCTGGGTTTTCCCTTAAACTCACCCTAAAGTTGCCCTAGGCTTCTGTAGGGCCAAGTTCAAGAACTGGGCATGTTTGATGATTTTGTGGCTTAGCTTTTTTTGCGAACAGAGAATCATATTTTGACAACTCATAGGGTTGTAAAGCAAATCTGGGTCAACCTTGGGTAAAGAACAACCACGAACCTAATCTAGCCATTACGCCACGGGTACCTACCACCATTGCCTCTGTAAAATAGAAGCTAAGAAAGAATGAGGCATTCAATCTTCAGGTGAATATCAACGTTTGCTTCCTTAAATTAGGAACTCAGATTTCACTATTTAACAATTTCAAGATCACCAACGTCATCCGATTTTAAGACCTAATTTCATTAGATTGTCTTCAAAGTGTCATTGAACGCCGCGCCGCGCCACGTACAATACAATCCACCAAAATAACCCCACCCCATCACCATAACGAACGCAAAACCAATAAAAGAAATAAAAAACAAAATTCAAACAAATTGAAATGCAATTATTTGAAATTGAATATTTGCGGCTCGAATTGCTCTCAATGAAAAAATAGAAAACTTAAACGCCTTTGAAGAAAAAGACACCAAATTAAAGAAGAAAGAGGGAAAAAACACGCGGCATGTCCTTTCGCAAGATATTTATCTAATTTTATACGTGATCCACAATGATATAGAACAACAACAACTCACTGACGCAACAACATGAACAATAAGTAAGAAAAAACAAAAATCGATAACAAGGACATTTCTATTTTATTTTTAAGATACATTGCAAAGAAAACGTCTTCTTCGGATTCCAAAACGTTCACCCTTCAAACATTTGTGTATTTGAATATATTATTACATCATTCATACTAAGACTAAGAGTAGAAGGGAACTTAATTTTCCCTGCTCTTCAACCTACCTCCCTCTCACAGTGTAAGAGCCATGGAGATGGTGTTGCAGCAGCATTCCTTTTTTCAATTAACTTCAACGAGAGTCCTCAATGAACATCCTATTAACGGTATCATGCTTGTGATATTGTTAGCTTCTTTGCAGTATGAAATTCAAATACTGCCAATGAAACGAGCATTGATGGGACGCAATCGATTGAATTTTGGAGTCCACCCACACCCTTTTGGGAGGATTATTGTAGAACCCTTATTTCCATTTTCTTGTGCTTATTGTTGCTGTTTGTACGTATGAATCCTTGGCGCCAAGGAATACAAAAAAAAAACGTATTTATGTTATGAATGAAGTTATTAGATTTGGCCAACTATTTGAATTGAGGAAACGCTGTCGTGGGTATAGAAATATGAGTACATACATATAAATCGTTGGGATTGAATGAAGAAAAAAAGAGGATGACCTGAGAGATATAGAACGAAATCACAGGACATTGATGAGGTCATTCTAAAGAATGAATGATGAATGGAACACAATGCAAATATGATTGTCATAACTCACTTAGCTTAGATATACGATTCTTTACCTGCCTATCTCACTTAAATAGAAGAAATGCCAATCCTTTTATTAGATATTAGTTTTGTAGATAATTTTTTGTATGACCTTACTGACCGTTATGTCAGGGTTACATACAATACTACGCCAATACACTGTAAAATAAGGTTGATTCAGTCTTATTGAACTTGACTATATTTTTTGTGAGTTTGTTGTGGGATATTTCGGCAGGGCATCGGCTCCCCGCTTTTCGTAAGAAGCGACCAAAAGATGTGATTGCATCTAGCGACACCCATAACATCTTAAAACTTCCCAATAAGTGTGCAAGCAGGTCCCAGGGTTAAAACGGCTGCAGAGCACCGGTGTAGTAAAAAAAAGATCAAACTTAAAACATGGAGTATGTTCGTGTCGAAAAATAGAAACACAATTCGCAAAATTTCGTAAGATCTTTTGATGTACTCATAAAGTCGAAAACCTACATGATGTTCTGACACGGAACGGATCTGGGCAAAAACTGAAAAGGTGTCATTCTAGCGGAAGAACATTATGAAAATTTCTAAGTTTAGTGATCGTCTGATATCTCTTAGATTGATTATGCTAGGAAAGGTGTGGAATATTGTCAGTACATTACATATGCTCCCCAAATTGGATATGAAGAGGTGGGAAAAAATCCGTGTTGCCTAGATTTTCTCCATCTACTTGAGGACATCCCGAAAGAGTGCTTTTGTTTGTTGGCGTTGATTTGAACGGACATGCTGGGAAGACCAAAGAGGACTAGGAGGACTGCTAATAGAACGGTAGCAGAAACACTCCTGATGATGATATCCTGATTATGTGTAAGTCACATGGTGTTATGTTCATTAAATAGGTTCCTCACCTTGTCACTTACAGTAGTGATGGAAATGAAGCCACATTTATGAAGTCTCGAGTGAAAAACTGCAAAGTGAAGCAGTCACCCAGCAACATCATCTTCTACTGATGAAATTTTTTATGGAAACAGCCAAGGAAACCAAACCAACAAGGTCTACTTATGTCTCTTTCCATTGGTTTCATTCGGGGGAACACTCATTTTAAAAACCAATAAAATATCTACAACTTTAGGTTTGTTCGTTGAAGCCCAGAGGTCGCCCTGAGGTCGGCACAAAGCGTTTTTTGAGAAACCTAAAGTCGCCCTGAATGTTAAACTGATTGTTTTTTGAGCCCTAAGGTTGACACCTCGCTTGTCCTCAACTCACCCTACGTTTTTGCTGGGCGAATTGAGGGCTTTCAAATGGCGTGTATTTTGGTTCATATGACAGGGATGTGTGGTGATTTTGTGGCTTGGCATTTTTGAACATTGCATGTTGTGTTGGTTGCTTAGAAAAAGCAGTCGATCACCAAACCACGAGATCTTATATGGGTAGATCTCAGGCTTACGAGTAGTTCTAGAGGCCTATGTGTGGATAATCAAGGGCGTTTGGTTGGCCTCCGACACGGAATAATCCAAAACCGGGAGGCCTGACGACGTTTTCTGAGGTCAAGGCAGCGTGCCTCACTGGCGGATTGCTAGTGTGAAGCAGATAAGTGGGAGAGTTAGAACAATTTCACAGGGTTATAGAAGAAAATCACGTCTCTATCTTCACAGACGGTTCCAAAACGGACAAGGGGGTAGGGTCATGCATCTTCTCAGACTACCCTCCTATGAACAGATTATTAAAGATCCCCGACTTTTGCAGTGTCTTCCAAGCAGAAGTACTTGCAGTCTGTGTTGCCGCAAAACTCCTGACTACGCAAAACTTGATCAATTAAAATATTGACATCTTCATAGACAGCCAGGCGGCCATTAAAGCTATCGCACCTATTCTCACAAAATCCAAACTGACCTGTAGTATAGAAAGCTGTCGGAGCAATTTAAGACTGCTCAACGCAACGAACATCGTAAATTTAATTTGGCTTCCAGGACATCGTGGCATAACAGGAAACGAAATGGCGGATTAGCTGGCTAAAATCGGGTCAGAACTCGAGTCCAGTGAAACGAACACCACAGTTTCTCAAGCCACTAGAACAAGAAAAAACAGAATCCAACAAAATTTTCTAAAAACCGCCAATGGCAGGTGGTTATTTTTAGAAACATGCCGGATTTCCAGAAACCTATGGCCAGATACCTACTTCCAAGAAAAAACAGAATTTTTGCACCACCTCAGCAGGCCTCGACTCCCTCGGTTGATTGGCATTCTGACGAGCCACAACTCATTGGGTACCCACATGATGAAAATGGACATCAGCACATCCGACTAATGTAGGAAATACGAAGACGAAGAAGCAGAAGAGGGATCATTCCACTTCCTCTGTAATTGTCCTAGCTGGGCTCATACCATGAAAAAAGCTCTCGGAAAATACTTCTTCGACAATCTGGGCGACGCGACATCCCTAACCACCCACTAAACAGCATCCTTAAATTCATTCAGAGCTTCAAATGGTTCAGTTGGGGCTCCCAACCCTAATAAATCAGTCACAAACCAAACTCTCTACCG
This sequence comes from Melanostoma scalare, assembly GCA_949752695.1. NCBI lineage: Eukaryota > Metazoa > Arthropoda > Insecta > Diptera > Syrphidae > Melanostoma > Melanostoma scalare. Next base: position 31,479,741 of record OX456986.1, on the reverse strand, counting down.
CCCCTCTCTTTAACCTACTCATCCTATGTTATCTGGGGAGCACAATGGATCCTTGAGATCCGATTGAGGTACTGCCGCTTGCGGCTGCACTCCCCATCCAACCTAACATAACCTAGGACAATTTCAAGATCACGGTGCCCGAAAAGGTAAAAGAAGAAGAAGTCTTCTTTTTATGTTAGTCTGTGCCCCATAGGCGGATCACAAATGTGAAGTAGGAAGTAGGAGAGTTATGTTTACTTCGAGATCACGAAACTTTTGTCGTGGTTAAAGAAAATGAAGCAGAAACCAGTTTCTTACAATCCTTTCTAGAATTTGAAGGAATGTTTTTTACGTTCTATTCTATATAAGAATGAGATGTGCTTTTTTAATCAAACTCTTCATCCTACCTACCAACATTTTGTGCGTGCTAATTAATGTAATCCGAATTTAATTACTTCAGCTTGAGTGCATCAATTATGTATTCACTGACAAACACAACAAAAGCGTCCATCAAAATTGTGTAATATTTCATTGTTTATCCATCCGACGCGACGCTACACGACGGCCGTACATGATGTACTGGTCTATGAGGATTTTCTGAATAGACTCTCTTTTAAAGCCAAACGCATGTGGTTAAGCATGCTTTGCGCCTTTATAACCACAGAAGTCCTATTCCATTCAAAAAGTCTCCCTTTTGCATACATACAAATATATTTTGTCTGGGGTATCTGGAAGTGAAAATCTCTCAAAACGAACACAAATGGGCAACTGATTGTAATCGATATACCCTAAGTCTACTTACACCACTTCATCATTTTTATCACCATCGCTTTTCATTCAAACGATTTTATCACAGCGGGGATTTAAATATTCTCTTGAAGATGAGGCAGAAAGTCTATATTCATTCATTTTTGCGTTGGTTGTTGAAATTCATTAACTTTACGTGAGTTTTCAGTTTTTTTTTTATTTGCGAAGCAAGATGTGTTCTATAGCGACAAGTCAAAGTGAAACCGACGAAAAATTATAAGAAGATTTCCTGCTGATGGGGTGTTTATTACTATGAATATAAAATACCAATGAAGCTGAGAATAAAATTGTAGCATTAGCAGCAGAGCTTTAGATCGTATTGAATTTCAAAGCCGACTTCAAAGGGTTTCGTTTTAAATCGTTAAGTTTTGTGGGGAACGCTTTTCATGCTTTGAAACCACAAATAATTACTCGTTAAAATACTTGTTTTCTGTGTTTTTCTCGTAACGGAGGCTGTGAGGACGAGGCGTACATTCATAAGTTTGACATTGATTAAAAGCACATTTCAAGTGGAAATCAAAGGTAGCTTACGATGATTCTACTTAAAACCAGCTTGTTGTCGAAAATAGACTTAAATTTCAAAAAGCGGCATTGAGTTTTCCAAACACTGAATAATCGCAATCTTTGCTTTCTAAATCTTCAAATACACTTATTTAACGTTACTATAGATTACATAAAAAAAGACTCTTCAACGGTAAATAAAAGAGAAAAAATGAGGGTCAAGTTGAGAAAAAAAAGAAGCATCCTTTCCGGTAATCACTGTAATGTCCCCCAACGTTGAGCAAACAATAAAGCCCATAGAATGAAGTGCCAATGAAGACAGCTTAAGCCGTTGAGGTGATAATCGCAGATAAGAAATTCTATTAAGGAAATGAAGAAAATTACTTCTTTGCCTTTGTCCCATAACTCAACTGGCATCAGAACAAAACTAAAAGGACAAAAAATACAACGCCTTCAATTACAGCAACCTGGGGAATTAACTTTTCCCAAAAGACCGTATTCCTTGTCTTTTGTTTCTTCTTCGTATTTAAATTTTTCTGAAAAAAAAACCGGTGGAAACTGGAAACAGAAAATAAATCTCCAAGTTTCACAATATTGAAAATCTTAATTAAAAATTTTGTTCACAAATTGAACCTTTCAAAAGTTGTATTTTCCATCCTACAATAGACACTCGTAATCGATTGGGAAGATTTTTATCTCTGAAAAAGGATAAAGCAAAACAAGAACCTTTATACAGGATTTGGAAAAACCTTCAGTCGAGAGACGATGACGAACAACTTACAACATATGTCATGAAAATGAGAGCTTTGATGTCCCAGGGGAAATATGTTAAGCCGTTTATAATGAAAGGAATTATTCTACACAAAAAAAACCACACATGATAATGCCTGTGCGATACTTTTGTGGTTTATGTCATCAGTTTTAAATCCTTTGCTTCTCAGAGAGTTAGTATAATGATGTGACCATTCACAACAAATATAGAAAATTTGAAAGTGAACAGTGCTCTTCTGCAGAGTGGAGTGGTTCTTTTTTAAATTTCATTCAGCCAATTTCAAATTTAAAACGCAATCATATTACACATCAAAATCGCACGTTCTTCATAAAAAAACAGTAGAAGTAGACACAAAGCGAACCATTTTCTTATAGCAGAATGGAAGAAAAGAAAAAAAAAACAAACAAAACAAAACTGAATAACCAGCAAAAAGCAACAATGAATTCTCTTCTGCAAAAATGAGGTTAAAATACTCTGTTTTGGTTCAAGGATGCCCTAAGGTCAAATCAAAGTGAAATCTCTGAAGCCAAAGGGGGGCGCCCATCACAGTTAAGGAGGGTGAGTTGCTGTTATTGCTTCTCGTCCTTTGAATGACAGATAAAAACTTTGATACAATAAGACAGAAAAAAATATGTATGACTGAGCCGAATATAATAGCCTACTACATACATACATACATACACACGCATCAGTCAGAACACCATGAAGCGTAAACAAACAGAAGTAATAGATCGAACTTTTGAAGAGATGACGATGACAGTGAAGAAGACGACGACGACGACGTTCGGTGTTTGCTCAGGCAGCTTTAGCAAACACAATGGTATTGGATTTCTTTGGGGCTAATATAAAACTAGAGTTACAATATTTTCATAGCTTAAGGTTTTATGGAAAAAATGGAGTGTTTTGAAAATCTTAAGCAAGACACGGTAGAACTAACAGACTACAATCAGACTTACGTTTTGTTGTTTTAACCCATTCATGGGGAGCAATGGTTCCTAAACTCAATCTTAAATTTCACTGGACATAGAGCATTCTAATTTTAATTGTGTTCACAGTGGGGTTTTACACATTCTCAAAATTACCGTCAACGTCATGTACATTAGATAAATTCAAACTCATCCACTCACAGAAGATTTCTAACTTCTGGTTCAACTCAGGAGCAGGAAAACTGCCCTGAAACGTCACATGGGTCGGAACAAAAGGTTTCATACGGACACCGCAGGGCCCATAGCTGCACAAGCTGAATCCACCATATAGTCTAACCTTATCTAATCTAATCTAATCTACTACGTGCAGGTGGAGTGTCCTAAAAAACCTTTAACTGATGCAAAGCAGATGTAACTGCCATCCAAGTAGTGCATTAGAATCAGCTGGGGATAAAGAAGATGAAAAATTGCGGTATTTATCATAGCGACTGACACAGACAACAGAAAAAGCTCTTATTTAGGTGCGGTGCGGATTATTTGTCGTTACAGGTAGACTTAGGGATAAAGTCATCAGCAAAAATCCAGTTAATAAACGTTTAATAACAATCCGCATCATGGTTGACAACATTATAACCTCATTTGAGCCCACTGCCACACAGAAGAAAACGACGACAATTCGAAAAACTGTTTCTTCAAGGTTGTCGAAAAAATATCGTTCTTGGCGATTTTAACACAAAACTAGGGAAGAAGGACACCTTTGAAAACACAATCGGTAAGCAAAGCCGGCATAAAAAACCCGGCAAGCATACATTTCGACATCCCAAAATCCATATAAGAACTCATAAACCAAATTATTGCGATCGATGCAAGACACTCTTCCAGTGTGATAGATGTCTGAACTTTCCGAGGGACCAACTTTGACTCGGACTACTACCTTTTTGTAGCAAAGATACGAATGAGGTCTCGTGCGAACCAATGCTGTGAAGCGATACGACGTGGGAAAGCTACAATCGCACGAGATCGAGTGTCCCTATAACTCTCCTTGAATACTATGTCGCCAGTATTGAGCATTGAAGACCAGCAATGCCATCGGAACCAGATCGTATGCCCGATCCTCTGAGCCTCCAAAAGTGAATGCAAGCATATGCAGCCAAAAGAAAAAAAACCGACAAATGTTGATGCAAAAGAGAACAAGAAGAGTTGCTGCCTTTGTGGCAAAAGTATAACGAGATCTACAAATAAAAAAGAAGAGAAGAATACCGAATTCCCAAAAAGAAAAAGAAGCAGCATGAGAGAATTAAGATTCGAAAATTTTACCAAAAGATAAAAAGACTATTCCAGGGTGACAAACATCGAACTCAAGTTTGTAAAAACCAGCAAGGAAACACAGAGATAGAATCGCAGTTGCTGATTAGGGATCAGAAAAGACCACTTTTGCTGACTGCTCAGTAGCAATCAAGACACTTATTCTGCTGTTAGCAGAATGTCCCATTCAACTTGAACGATGATCAAAAATGCTGTCCTCCCGATCTAGAAGAAGTTAAGCTTGCCAAACTGAAATCAAATAAGACGGCAGTTGCAGATGACCTTGATGCCGAACTTTACAAAGCAGCAGGATATCAGTTGGAAAGGAGCATGCACCAGCTGATCTGTATGATATGGTCGGTTTGAGGCGAGCTGTACAGAGCCATGTCCTATTTTAGCATCCCTGCAAAACTTCTACGACTATGCAGGTTGACTTCAGAGAATTTACACTGCTCCGCCAAGGTCGGTAAAGAGCTCAGAAAAACCTCTGATGTCGAAAAAGGCTTTCGACAAGTCGACACACAGATGTCATGCAATTTCTTCAACAAAACCGAAAAAATTGGTTTAATGCTAAAAGAGGGTTAGACGAAAGATATGCTGACAGAGAACATCGACAAACTGGACAAAGCGTCCCAACAGACAGACATAATTTTGAGGTAGTATAGAACTTCGTCTACCAAGAATCTATAGACACGCAATATAACATCAGTGCGGAGATTGAACGAAGAATTACTCTCGTCAATCGCTGCTTTTTGTGTTAAAATTGCAATTGAGAAATAAGATCCTTTAGAAAAACCAAGGTAGCCCTTTATAAGACCTTGACCATTCGAGTCCTCCTTTACGTCACGGAAGCATGGACCTTATCGAAAGGGGATGAGAAAACATTTGGCCGTTTCGAAAGAAAAATTCTCCTAATGATCTTTGGTCCCGTATGTGAAGACAATGTGTGGAGAAGAAGATACAACAACGAGCTGTATGAGCTGCACCGCGACATTAGCATAGCTAGAAGAGTACGCATCGCTAGACTACGATGAGTAGAATATGTAAAGCGGATGGACATAAACGCTCGCCTTAGGTGGCTCAATCAAGTAGTAGAAGACCGCAACTGACTTAGAGTGCAAATCTGGTCGTTATTGAAGAATGTTGGATGAGGCCCAGGTTCACCCCGAACTGTAATGTTCACCTAAGTAAACTAAGTAAGTATCTAACTAAATAATCCTCAAACTTTAGATGCATTCGAAAAGAGACCTAGATTCGTTTCATGGCCCGGATAGGCAAGAAGAGTTTGCAGAAGAAAACAATTTTTCACAAATACTGGAAAATTCTACTAAAATTAGAATCACTGATTTTGGTTTGACTAACACGAAAATTGCGATGCGTTGAGTTATTTTTTAACTTTGTATTTACAAAAGAAAACTATTTTCAGAGTTAAAAAAAAGTTGCGTATACGCCACAGTGACCGCGAGATCACTGATGAGAACTATTACGAACTACGGATTAGATGATACAGAGAGTAAACTGCGGTAAGGTAGTGGAATTTAGTACACAAGTTAATTATGACCGGGAACACTTGTGAGGGGATTGCCGCGTCTGCGTCGGTAGCCATTTTATTGTCAGCTGGGTTGGCCAATTTAAAAAAGTGGAGGTTTTTTTTTAGCCACAATCCGTTTTTACAGTTTGCCATAATCTAGAACATAGAAAATTTTATTCGAGGCTGCCATAATCAGCACAGAGTAGAACCAGAAAGTTAACTGCGGAAAGGTAGTTCCATTTCGCATACAAGCAAAATTCGATCGTGAACCCTCGACGCCATTTTTTTTGTCGGTTGGTTTCAAATCAATTTGATAAAGTGAAGGTTTTTTGATATTTTTGGGTTTGTCAAAATATTTGAAGAATGTTGAAAGTTCAATTCAGAACTGCCGTAATGGCTATTATTTCTCATCAAAGTGAAAACTACACTAAAAAAGCGTACAAACTATGTTTTCACCTCCGAAAGAATTTGAGGGTGTTTCAGGCAAAAGGGGGTACGAATTAACTTTCTGTTTTAACTAGTCTGTGTGATATACCTTAAACTATTTTTGAGGTGGAATCAGAAAATACGTCTTGTTTGAATTAACGTTTACATCCGGCTATAGTTGAATTATTTACACTTTTTTAGTATTTTTATTACTTTTGAGGCAAATAATGTTCATTATACAATTTTGAATGAAGCTTTCTACATTCTCCTCTGTAACAAATTAGTAAACGTCAAAAAAACGTTCGCTTTTTTAAATTTATTTCAAACGAACTGATAAATGAAAACAGGAGGCCATTCTAGTTTAGCTTGACACAACTCTCTGTATTCCAAAGGAATCGTATACTCATCTTGCACCGATTTACAACACATTTCCTCACTTTGATTTGCTAATGATCCATCTTTAAAAAGTCTTTAAATCGTATCAGCAGATTTGCTATAAATCTCTGCTCAAGGAAATAAAAATAACCAAACAATAGACAACAGATTATATTCTTTAAGAGTATAAATTGTCGATTTACCCTGTTTTGTTAAATACGGGAAAAACCCAACAGATAGAACGGAACACAAGAAAATTGATGAAAGCTTTTAATGTTAAATCGTGTGGAAGGCGATATGATTATGTTGCCTTGACATTACCCCTGATACAAAACAACATGAGTTGGGTAAGTACTAGGAGAATACCCTTCTGCATATCGTCATCTCTCTGAGTGATTATCTGATTATTTCTATTGTTAAAAACAAATCTGATGTTACCAAGCAATTTTTACTCCAGAAAAATATATTCATTTAATTGGGAAAGTTAATGCATATGAAGTGAAGGTCCGAAAAGGAGAGTATGAGGTATGAACATTGCAAGGTTCTATGTAAATAGAAACACAAATGTAAAAATTTACATACCTGGACTATTTCTTGTAACAAAATGCAGCAATTACTTTGTAAACAACCACGAAGGTAGGTTTCATGTCGTGACTGTAAAAAAAAAAGAAATAAAATTTCAATATGTATCTAAATAGTGTTATTTTAAGGTTCTATGAAAAGCATGAAACAGGCGTAATTCAGACATGACTGCGGGAGATTTTGCTTATAAAAATCAATTTTTAACCAACTCTCCAGCAACTGATTGACAATAATGAAGAATAATTGAATATCTTCGGCGCAAGTTCCTATGATACCCCAAAAATCCACCAGAATTGTATCTTTAATAACTCATGACACAGACACACTTTCTGTTCTAACTCCCTTCTGCTTCCTTCAGATGGTAACCAACTTTATTGTCTAATTCAACTTTCCCGCCAACACAGCATAAAGTAATTAGTGAATTACTACTCAAACCAACCCTACATTTTTAGGCTTTTTGAGTGCGGAAGCTGATTGTGAATCCATAAAAGGGACACTTTTCCGCCACTAATTACATTTCATCCAAACTGGATTAATGATGATGGTTTCATGTTTCAGTATTTAATTTCATAAAATATGACATAGCTTCGTGGAGGAGTAATGATTTGACAGATTTTAAAATAAAGTTGGTAAAGCATCTCTGTCGCAAGTGAAATAGACAAAAAACAACAGTTTTTAGCTTGGAGATAACAATGATTGTCCTTTGCTATTAAAGTTCGTTTTAAGAACGCTTAAGCAGCGCTATGGTGATGCACATTTTTACGCTTTGCTGCATCATATGAATAGCATAATATTTAGAATTGTTTGCACCCTTACCAAAGTGCGAAATTCCAGCCCAGCCGCCCATGAAGCATCCCCTAAAGTACTCATCGTATTTTAGATAAATGCGAATTTTACTGGATGGAGATTTAAATCAGAAATGACAAAGTCTCTGCTGCGCACAGTGCGAAAAGAGGGTGGAAAACAATTGGAAAGAGTACCTTTTTAAAATAAAAGTTATAATAAATGTGGATGGACGCATCATTTAACATCAAAAATGTTTTCGTAGGAACATGAAGTGCCCACCTATTTAAAAAAAAAATTTATATTCGACAACATCGTGAGCGTGCTTTGAAGAGCTGTGTGAAGTGTGATTTATCTCTGGAATAGACTTCGTGAAAAGTGAGTTTGATTTTTGTATTTATAAGGATTGTGGTAGCTACGCTACATTTCTTATGACTTTCTTATATCATTTAGAATGAAGATGTTTCGTTTCACAAATGACTGATTTGTTTCGCCTTTGGTATGTTTGAAGAAGTTCTGTGAACTAGATTCAAATATCTACACAATTTTAAAGTTGTGATCACTTCCTACAGTTTCACAGAATTTTCTTCCTAAATTTTTTCTTGTGATTCAGTTGGAGGAAATAGGCCATGTTTAACAGTAGTAAAAAAGCTTATATTGACTCTTAACAAAAAGTACTACATCGATTTGTGGGGAGCCGAAGCTATCGCACTGACGACATTTCTCAGTGGATTCCGTAACGTTTAAGACAACTATTGTCCAAATTCCAGGTACTAAAAAAACTTATTTAAAAGCCTGAAAAAAAGTTAAAAATTTTTTTATGGCGATTGTAAAATAGCTATCCTTTAATCGCTGACAGCAAAGTCATGTGAACTAATTTTTAATCGATACAATCGACGATAGGCGATTATTGTCTAAAAAGATACAAAACTAAGGCCCAGAATTGTTATGCGATCAAACTATAACCACAAAATGTCTAACATAGAAATAGACAAAAGTTACAATCTGATGTGTTCTAGCGGCGGAGTTCATAAAACTGAAAGTATTTGTTCGAAATTAGAACTTATTTGCACGTGTAGAAGATTTGCGTTTAAATACAAAATCAAAACAATGCGTTTCTCACTGTTTTTTTTCGGTTCTTTCAAAAAACAGTGCACTAATAAAATAGCATGTTGCATTCCATTAGCCTGGCTTGAAATGCTCAACAGTTTTACCTCAAGCTCAACTTCGAGTGTATATTCAAGCATAGAGATTCATATTCAAGCCGCTCAGCCCCCACTTGGAATGCTTTTTATCAGACTCCGTTTCGTCCACGCATTATGATTTCCAAGAATTTAAATTAAATCATCTGTGTTTCCTTCTTAATCCTCCCCTACTTTCCTAGCGCTGGCACCGGAAAAGCATGGTTTAAATGTCAGAAAAACAATTGAGAAACTTAGACCAATTTTAAAGCTATTGTGATACCACATACAAAGTGAGAGGTAGTGCCTAACTAAACCATTTGGAGCGTATTACAAAGCGGTAGAAGTGTAGGGTATCTGTGTTGATCAGGTCACTTATTGGTTCATCGAAGAAGAAATCTCTTAAAATGTGGTTGGGAGTAAGCAGTACATGGACAAAGGAGGTGTAAGATTGTCACTTCTGCTTCCTCGTCCAAACAGGTTCTTCAAAATTCTGTTGATACTCCGTTTTGTCTCTGACTCTCTTCGTTGTTTTCAGAAATGATCTCTTGTCTGAAACTTCTAATCCTTTCAACTATTTTGTTGATGAGTGATGACTCAACCATCAGCTTTTCATATTCATTTCCAAATTCACGGCCCTGTTCTACGAGTGTGGATATAGAACGGTTGCGTTTTATAAGCTCATTGTATTCTGACCTAGATAGTATTGTGACATGGGGTAGGTAGTAAAAACCGATTAGAAATCAATACTTCAAAAAATCCATGCTGTCTCTTGCCGTTAAAGCTTAAAATTCCTCCATTGCCATTATCCATCATGGTATGGAATGCATCCAAGAAACCGAAAAGCTGTCAGTACTTCGTTGGAATGAGCACATAATTGAAGCCGTCAAAAATGCTGCTAAACGCTTAGGTCTTTTAAGACGATCACTCCTTCTGGCTTCAGTTCACAAAGCCTACATTCGCCCTTAACTATAGAGTACAATTCTCATATCTGGTCAGGTGCTCCTCAAACATCTTTGCACCTACTTGATAGGGTTATAAACAGAACGATTGAACATCGTCGAAACGTCAACTGCCACTCTCTTTTGTCTCGCTTTTTTCACAAACAGTTCTCTAATGAAATAGCCAGTTTCACTCCTCGCCTGGAACAATTTAGCCGTAACACCCGCCTTGCTAGGAATGCTCATCAGTTTTAGCTTAAGCTTAACTTCTGACGTACAGTTTAGAGATTCATATTTTAGTCGCACCACCCGAATGTGTAATGTTTTACCAAACTCTTGTTTTTCCCTTGCATTAGGATTTTATTCACGACTTCATTTTTTGTTCTTTTAAATTTGAGGTTGGCAGAACTAATATGAACCGCACAATAAGTTATAGGTCGTATCGTGATGTAAGTCTTGAGAACATGTGCATGAATTTCAGGTACTCTGAATGGAATGAGATATATTTCTCACCTGACGTAAATATTAAAGTTTCATTGCTCAACAAGTTATTGACAGAACTGTATGACAGATATATTCCTATTGTCACTAAACGATTAAAGGATAACGGATGTCCTTGGTTTAATTCTAATGTCAAAATGCTTATAAGGGAAAGGGAGCGTCTTTTTAGAAGATTCAAAAACAATCCAACTGAGTATAATAAAAGACAATACAAATTTGCTCGTAACAAGGTAAATTCTCTGATTCGTAACTCAAAGCGTGCATATTTGGTTGAGCAACTTGATCCCTCTCTCGGGTCTAAAGTGCTCTGGAACAATCTAAAAAAAATTGGTATTAAGGAAGACAAAAATAAGAACAATTGTCCATTTGCTGCTGATGTGATGTCAAATTTTCTGATTCCCCAATCCTCAAGATCTCCCATTCTCCAGGAAAATTTTAGTGAACCTGAAGGTGAAAATTCTTTCTCATTTGATTGCATTGATGCGGATGTTATTTTTAACAGTGTCAGGTCGATCAAGTCAAATGCTGTTGGCCCTGATGATATTTCTCCCAAATTTTTAAGACTAGTCCTTCCACTTATAATGAGCTACTTACTCCATGTTCTTAATTATTGCATTTACAGTTGTGAGTTCCCTGAGGTGTGGAAAAGTGCAATCATTATTCCTGTCCCTAAGAAAGCAAACCCTACACACCCTTCTGAATACAGGCCCATAAGCATTTTATCTTTCTTGTGCAAATTGTTTGAGAAAGTTATTCATGACCAAATGCAAGTCCATTTGAATGAAAACAATATGCTGTCACAATGGCAGTCTGGTTTTCGCAATAAGCACAGCTGTGAATCAGCAGTAATAAAAAGGCTTTTGTGTAATTGTTTGAAAAATAGGGTACAGCAAATAAGAACTGAAGCAGGAATTCCAACCCAATTGTAACCAATTCCGGAATACCACAAGGCTCAGTATTGGGTCCACTATTATTCTCTCTTTTTATTAACGACCTTCCGGAAGTTATCCGCAGTAGCCAAATCCACTTGAACGCTGATGATGTAGTACTCTACTTATTTCGTAAAGTGGGATTGATGGAAGACTGTATAGAGAGGTTAAATGAGGATCTAAGCCTTATCCATTTGTGGTCTTACGCTAATAGTATGAAATTGAATCCAGCTAAGTCGGTTGCAATGTTGTGCTCTAGAAACGATTTCAATCTTGCTGATTTTCCTGTTGTTGCTATTGGTAATGAAACTATCGCCTATGTGAAAAATGTTAAATATTTGGGGTATAGTATAAATAGTAAAATAAGCTGCTGTACGGCAATTTCAGACACTATTAGGCATATTTACTTTGGTCTGTGTAATTTAAGATCTTCCTCCGGTTTACTTTCTACCAATTTGAAAAAACATCTTGTGAAGTCATTAATTTTGCCATACTTTACTTATAACAGTTCAGTATATCCTGTTCTAGATAGCGAGTGTAAGCACAAACTAAATGTTGCCTTCAATGATTGTCTTCGATTTATTTACTGTATTCCTAGGTATTCTAGTGTATCACATTTACATCATACTCTCTTTGGTATCAATTTAGATAAGAACCTTAAGTTCAGGTTACTTCTGAAACTGCATAATGTCATCCACAATAGGTGTCCTAATTATCTCTCTGAAACTCTTCAATTTGCACGTTCACCTAGAGGACTAAAATTAATATTGCCGCGTTTTTCACGCAGCATTGCGGAACGATCATTTTATGTATCTGCAATCCGTTTATGGTGTAGACTTCCAGACGAGTTGCAAAGAACTTCCACCCCAACTGCTTTTAAGAGAAAACTATTTTCGCACCTAGCTAGTCAAATATAACTTTAGCATTGCTTCTCCATCTTTAACTTTTTTAATCTATTATTTTTCTATCCTACTATATTTTTTCTTTTTTTCTCCTTCAAAACTTAGCTATATAATTTACTATAAAACTCTAAATTTCCCTTGCAAAAATTTTGTAACATTAAACATTGTTCAAAATTTATTTAGTCATAAGAAATACTCTGTAATTCTAAATTTTAGATGCTCTAAAAGATTTTAATCTTAATGCGTCATTGTTATGTATCTATTTTCGAAATAAATGAAAATGAAATGAAAATGAATTACGATTCACGAAAATTCAAAGGCAAAGTGCATCGGTGTCCCCTATTAAATCCTCTCCTTGTTTCCTAAATGCTCGCACTGTGTTTTATAACACTGTGAGGGTATTCATAACCACTTGATGTGTTCGTAAATACTAAAAAAGTCCAACGGAGTCAAGTCATAGATCTGAAGCGACTAATTAGCATCGACAATGACGTGGCGCACCATCCTGAATGAACCAGAGGTCATCAAAATCCATTTTATCAATTTCAGTAAAAAAATTTGCTGTGTTACGCCAACTTTTAACCTTGAAACGTTGCTCCCATCACTAGCTTCGAAGTAAAATGCTGCAATGGTGTCACTACTCTACAATCCCCATCAAACTGTTACTTTCGACGGATGCATTGGTCCTCGACAGTAACATACATGCAATTTTCGGGTGCGCGCACTTGAATTCGAGTCCTTACGCACTGCAAATGCGTCTAGTTAGAAAAGATGGTTTTTCACCCCGATTACGAAGCAATAACAAAGTGGATGGCCATGTGCTTTTAATTACCAATTGGGCCTTCTAAGCGAATAAACCGAGATATCTTTGTACAAAATTCTTCTGGGGCTAGTGCGTGAAATATTGAGTTTTTGAGATCAATGGTGAGTTGATTGATGTTTGTGGATTAAGTCAAACTTCCTGGCTACAACAGCTACATTTTTGTCTGTGTACACCGTATGAAGACGGGACCGTGTCATGAACTTTTTGCACAAACTTCAGTATAGCAGGCGCGATGGGTGCTTCATTTCGGCAAAAACTCATTTTCAAAAAACGCACTGTTTGAGATGCACAGTACTAACTTTTGAAGTTTGTGAGTTTTCAATATTTGACAACGTTGTTCAAGAGCAAAGCCACGCACTACGTTCCACAGAAGTATGATACTCTTTTCTTGCTGAGATTGAGAATCGGAAGTAGCTGTAACTGTCAACACAATCTTCTTCTTCTTTCCTTTTACGGAGTGGCTAGCATCACACAAGTGAACCACTCGTGGGGTACGCCGCTGACGCGTGTCAAAAAAACATACGACTTGAAAAGAATCCACGGATGGCCAACCTTTACATGAAACTACCAAACTCGAAACCAAACTACTTAATAATAATGGTCTCCATATCTCCTTATTGCACATAAGCTAAGCAATGCAGTTTAAAATATTAGTTTATAATTTAAAATTAAAAAAAAAACAGCAATGAATGTGAAATTTTTGGCTGCACCCTTTCGTAGCAACCAATGCAATGGTACGAAATGCAGTGCTCACATATTCTTTTCATGGATACCCTCTACACGTCCAAGAATTTTGGTTAGTCATTTGAAATCACAGCACTTCCAAAGGACTGCTATTTGGCCATGACAAAAAAACTTTTATTGAAATGAGTGTGCTGGACGATAAACGCAAAAAGTAATATGAGGCATGAATAATTCAGCAAAATTTCCAAGGAAAAGCATAATCTTCTTGGATGATGTTGCGATATTTGGTGCTTATGAGGAAACTCAAATTGAATGAATTGTTATGAATCTACACTGAAAAAACTTAAACGAATTTAAGACACACATATGTACATTTATATACCGATCATATAAAGTAGTTGAGGTTGCCAAAAGTTTGATCTAAAGATGACTGTGAAATGAGCAAAAGATAACCTTAACTATCACATGGGGGAGAAGCAATTAAATTTTAAAAATAGCTGAAATCAACCTAAATTCATTTAAATAAACAAATGGGGTGGCGCAACAGATCGAGAAGCCCCAGGGCTTAGCACATCTCTCACAACCATGCCTTGTGAGGGAATGGAGGGGACCTACAACTTTCTGTCGAATTTGAACGGCTAATCGAGAAAGCATGGCAATTTCTAATTCCTCTCGAAAGGCGATGCCCGTGGAAAAACATTTTGTCTCTGTTGGGATTCGAACCACGTACCTCTGGGTTAACAGGCAGACATGCTAACCATCACACCACGGACACCACAAATTCGTTTCCAAAAGCAATATACTTTTTGTGTGAAAATACCAAAAACCATTCAAAACTAAATTCGCAACATTAAAATGTAACATAAATTAAGCAACAGTCGAGCACACCAGTGACGCAACTGCATTTTCCACTCCAGTAGCATTGAAATCTCCTCAGGTCAACGTACTGCCTTTAAAAAAAACAATCATTGAAATGAAGTGCACAGCACATGCATTTAGCTAATTGAAACGATCGCTTTGGGAATAGCACGAGTAAAAATTTCATCCCATAATAGCACTTTTCCTAATTCAAAAGCGTTTCCTTTTTATTACATGATGGTGATGTAGACATACTTTGGGGTTATTGTCCACTCTTATACTAAGTGATGCGATGCGACATTATTTACATGATACTTTTCTTTCTGACTTCGTTTTCATTGCTACTGAACTGTTTTCATTACAAATATAAAATGGAAAATCAGAAAAATGAATTTTCAACAAGTTGTGAGGAAAAATGAGAACAACACGAGCAGGGAACAGAAATTCAATTAAATATTGTGGTGTAAGCAAATACTGTGCCACAGAAGATATACACATTCCTGTTTTCTTTTCCTTTTTGCTTAAAGTCTTGTTCTAAGCTGAATGCGAATTTGTTTGGCACGTCTGGTACTCAGGAGGGGATTATACGGATTCTCCTCAGTGGAGTTGAATAAAGATGCTTGTGGAAAAGGCTTTCCTGTCGATGGATATAAATGGGAAAGGTTTTGCGGATACATTTGGATGAAGCACCTGGAGATGTGTTTATATTCAAAAGGTGAACATTTAAAGCTATCAGCAGTTTATTATTTTGAACGACTTGAATGACTTTTCTTGATGTGGTCGCTTTCAAGAAATATTTGAGTGTTTGACTGCTAATTTTTCTGGGAAGGTAATTGATTGCATCACGACCAAATAATCAGAATATTATGCAGCCATTGTAATACTGTAGTTCAAGGATTTTACAGATCCTTGATACACTTCTCACAAAAATAATGGTAGCAAGAGAAAAATTTGTATGATTTTTAAAGGCTGTAGCTTGAAGAAAACGGTCGTAGAGCAAATATGAAAAAGCAAATTGTAGCTATAAGTGTTCTAGTTTTTGGACCTGATTTTGATGAACCAGAAGAAAACCAATAAAATTTTGCTTCAATTTCTTTTTTTAGAAACCTTAGTATGAGCATTTCCCGCTGAGATATCGGTGTTTGAATGGAAAAGTATCAAGTTCTTCTTGAAGATAGAGCCCGCCAAATTTTGCGAAATCCAAACCGTAAGTGAAAAAACCATTTTCTTGATAATCTTCGAGGACTTGCCATTTCCCCAAAAATGGTGATATGACAGAAAATTATTTGTATCTAATTGAAAGACATACATGATAACCATACCTAAGATTTAAAAGATTACTATAAGAAACAGGTTTGAAACTTCTATAATAAAATATACCGGTTGTGCAGTTTCGCTATGAAAAATTTCACTTGATAGAAAAAAAACTAATGGAATTTTGAATCATCAACTCAACCAGCACCAAGTTCAATCAAAAACGCAGATGGGAGCACTCCAGAGGGTAGATATAATAAGAATACCAGTCACTTCCCGAATATTGCAAGTGCAAAGAGATAACAGATAACCCATTTTTGGACCTTGTGCGATCGTCTTTGAGGTAGTGGGTATCAAATTAAAGCTGATGCTTAGCGCGTTTGCCCAATGTTTTTAAAAATTAGTGTTAGAGATCCAAAGATGTTTATAATTGGAATCTAAATTAAGGAATTCAAAAAGAAATTTCTGTGCCCGAATCAGTATTTTTTTTTTTTTTTTAAATTATATAGGGCGAAGGTGAGAATTACCTTTACAAGCACGTCGACCTGAAAGATCTTTTGTGCTGTTCCCTTAGGTTTAAAAACACGTAGTGTATAGGTTTGTTCATTCGAAGCTGAGGTCATGTAAGAACCTAAGAATCTTCGAGGAAGAGGTGTTTCTGATATCAAGGGGACAGGGGAACCCTTTATTGAATATATTAAGCCTGGATCTAGCTAATGCAGGGCATTCACTTAAAATGTGTTCAGCTGTTTCTATGTCCTCAAGACAGAGACGACAGGTGTCATCTTGGCTGATGCCCATGTTTTTAAGATGACACTTGAGAGAGCAGTGTCCAGTGAAGAAGTCCGTAAGTAACTTTGCGTCACGTTTGCTCATGTCAAGAATTTCTTTCGTACGTTTGTGGGATAAGTCAATGAATAGTTTTGACTGACGATGGCCATTTGAGTTGTTCCAGGTGCTGATCATGTTCTGTCGTTCCCAGGTAGCTAATTCGTTTTTAAGGCTACTGATTGGGAGACCACAGTAGGGTTCAGGGCCTTTGAATTGGGACTGAGAGCCAAGTCTAGCAAGTCGGTCAGCCTCTTCGTTACACGGTACGCCTTCATGACCAGGCACCCATGAAAGAGTTATTTTATTGTGAGTAGCTAATTGAAGTAAGCATGTCAGGCAGTTCCAAACTAGTTTGGATTCGATTTTTGTCGAGTATAGAGCCTTTAGTGCTGCCTGACTGTCAGAGCAGATTAGGATGCTTGATCTTCGGAGGTTTCTTCTAATGCATTCCCTAATACAGAATTCTATAGCCATTACCTCTGCCTGAAAGATAGTAGTTGTGTTACCAAGGGATGTAGATGATTTAAAGTTGGGACCGTAAATCCCTGCACCTACACCGTTGTTTGTTTTTGAACCGTCAGTATACCAGATGTATTGGAAGTTATTTGTAAGAACTACAGGGTTCTTCCATGCTGAGCGGTTTGGAAAGATTACTTTAAAGGGACGATGTAACATTATGCGTTTAGGCATAAAGTCCGAGGAGTGGGCCGCAGGCGATTTCAGTATTCATATGTCCTTGTAAGTTTTCCTTTCTAGAGTAGTTGGTGAGATGAAGCTTTAGTCCGCTTAGTGCAGCAGTCTTCTTTACTCTTTGATGTAGCGGAGGAAAATTTAATAAACTTTCTAACGCTAAAGTTGGGCAGGTGCGCATTGCACCTGTGATACCTACACAGGTTAGTCTTTGTAACTTTTGCAAAGATTTGCGGGCATAAACTTGTTCTGTTTTTTGCCACCAGATCAGTGAAGCATAGGTTATAATGGGTGTGATAATAGTGAGGTAAGTCCAGTAAATCATTTTTGGCCTAAGTCCCCACTTTTTACCAAAGAGTCTAGAACAGGCCCAGAAAGCATTTGTTGCTTTTGCTATGGTTTTGTCTAGATGTGGTTTCCAATTGAGTTTATTATCCAGGGTTACTCCTAGATATTTGACCTCTTTGGAAAAATTAATTGGAACACTATTTAGGGATAGTGTTTGGAGATCGATTTTACGTCTCCTGGTGAATGGAATGATGACTGTTTTGGTGGGGTTGACCTTAAGCCCTTCTTTATTGCACCAGGCATTAACTTTGTTCAGGGCACTTTGCATACGGTTTGTGACCTGTGCTTCTTGATTGCCTTGAATAGAGATGACTAGGTCATCAGCGTAGCCTTGTGTATCAAGGCCCAGCTTATTGAGGTCGTCCAAGAGCTGATCTATTACAATTGACCAGAGTAGGGGAGATAAAACACCCCCTTGGGGACAGCCTTCACAGCATTAACTGTTATTGATGTTTGACCTAGTATGGTGGAGATGATTCTGCCACTTAGCATAGAGTCAATCCATTTAATGGTTGGTGTGTCAATTCCTTTGACAGTTGCAGCGGTTTGAATTGACAAGTACGTAGTATTGTCAAAGGCGCCAGAAATATCAAGAAAAGAGCAGAGTATGATGTCTTTCTTAGCAAACGCATTCTCAATTTTGCTGACCAGCTGATGGAGAGCTGTAACAGTGGACTTACCAGTTTGGTAAGCGAATTGGTTAGCATTGAGAGGATTTGCTATTAAGGCCGTACTGCGAATGTGTAAATCAATCACTTTTTCCATGACCTTTAGAAAGAAGGATGTGAGACTGATTGGTCTGAAGGATTTTGGGTCTGAGTTTGATCTATTGCCAGCTTTTGGTATGAATACTACTCTCACCTTTCTCCAAGTTTGAGGGATGTAGCTTAATTCAAAACTGGATCTATAGATAAGTATAAGTGAGCAGATTATGGTATCAATTCCATACTGCAAGAGAGCAGGAAAGATACAATCATCCCCGGGCGCCTTGAAAGGCTGTTGTGAGGATATTGCCCATTTGATGGAGTCTTCGTTAAAAATTTTTCTAGCTAGACTTCTTGTTGTTCTATTAGGTGTAGTGTAACTCACATTTGTGGTTAGAGATTGATCAGTGGTATGTATACAGTCAGGAAAATGAGTGGCCAAAAGTAGGCTCAGAGTTTCACTGTAACTTTGGGTAAAACTACCATCCGATTTTTTTAAGAGACCAATACCGTTGTTATGATCTTTAGCTAAGGCTTTTTGAACTCTGATTGAAGAAGGCAAGTTATCGATACTTTCACAGAAGTTTTTCCAGGTAAGTCGTTTTTGCCTTCTTATCATCGAGTTGTAAGTCGTTAAAGTTGTTCGATATTCGCTCCACGAATTGGTTCGTTTAGCTTTATTGAACATCTTACGAAGCTTTCTTTTTAACTTCTCCAACTCACTGTTCCACCAGGGAACATCGCGATTTGAGTTGGTCTGTCTAATGTGACAGCTGGACTCGTATGCGATTGTGATTTGGGAGCTTAAGCGTGTTGCTTCCCTTTCAAGTTGATAAGGAGAGTCAATGTTTGGATAGGATGGTTCAAATTCACAACGAAGTGTCTCTGTATAGAGATTCCAGTCCGTGTGTCTTGGTACCCTATTGTTTTCTATATTGTTGTGATTCGGCCTTGACAGATCAAATCTGATGTGCCGGTGGTCCGAGAATGATATCTCTTTCGAGACATGCCCGAATCAGTAACCTGAATAAAGAAAATGCAGGACATTCTCAGGGGAAGTTCGTCGCGGTGGGTTGATTTTCCCAATAGGATCCATAAAGTGTAACATCAGTAAAACCTAGTGCCTTTAAATGCTTGGCACAAAAGAAGTGCCCAATGGAAGCTTTTTAAACTTTTTTCTGCTACATAATAGCAAAAATGCAGCATTCTTATTATCTATCATTGGGGAGCAGACGTTTGTTCTGCCTGCATCCAACGAAGATATGCCATCTTCTGTTGTGCTCTTGACAGATCAAATCGTTTATTAAAGTCCTTATTGAGGACAACGATAGAGTAAAGCGCTGGTTCAAGTCCTAAGGAACCTGTCTGAAATCCTGGCCTCGTTAAGTACATCGACGACTTCATTTTAAGTGATGTCGTGACAACCAGGAATTCAAACAAAACTTAAAGAATTTATTCTAACGACTGCATTCGGAGAGTCCTGCTCACCTCCGAACTTAGTTTTTACTGGTGATCCGGAAATATACTGTTTTTTTTTTTCTTGTCGGATGACTTTAGCATCAAAGAGTTAATAATACCCATAAAATGTCATAAAAGACATTGCGAGCGTTCAAGAAAGTAGCAGATTATTAAATGAGTGATACCGGTGCATATTGTGTTCCGTTTCATTTATGGGAAGAGTTCAACTGGCTTCTTCAATAAAGCGCAATGTTTTACTACACAGTTTTTTTTTCTGTTGGAAGTTTTTAAAATACTATCTGGAGCACTCAGACCTAAATACCGGTCCATTGTACTACCAACCAAGCCAAAATACGCTGCCATGATAAGGAGCCTATGTTACCAGCTCTTACCATGTCTGCGCAAAGTATCTGTAAACTCGTACGAGAAAAAGCGGGACATTCACAGAGAAAGTGCTCCGCGGTGTCCTCATCTTCTCTTCAGGATTCACAGAGTGTGGTATCACTTAATCCTTAAATGTTTAAGTGTTTGGCAAAAGAGAAGTACCCCGTGGCAACGCCAATAAGCTTTCTTCATTCTTTTCCACTACGGGATAGCAAAAATGTTGCAGTCTTCTTATCAAAGTTGGGGAGCATGCGTTTGGTCTGTCTGCATCCAATGGAGGCATGCCATATACCATTGTGCTCTAGGCAGATCCAATCGTTGATTAGACCCTGGCAGACCTAGTGACGGTTTATAAAAATAAATAAATAAATAAGGTGGCGCTACAGAGCGAGGAGCCCCTGGGCCTAGCGCATTTCTCACAACCATGCCTTGTGAGGGAATGGAGGGGACCTACAATTTTATGCCGGATCCGAATGGCTAATTGAGAAAGCGCTTTTCATGGCATGAATTTACTAACGGAGGACTTGCCAATTCCTCGCGAAAGGCGATACCCGGGAAAAAACATTTTTGCGCCTCTGCTGGGATTCGAACCTCGAACCTCTGGGTTAGCAGGTGGACATGATAACCATCGCACCACGGGTACCACGGTTTAGGTCCTGAAAAAACTGTCTGAGATCCATGCTTCACAAGCTTATCGGGGCGATCTTATTTGCAGTTATGCCGTGATTGCATGGAACCCAAACGAGACTGAAAGAACTTAGTCTTCCAACCGCATTCAGAGAGCTCTTGCATTCCTGGATCACTTTCTTTCTTTTTTCTAGTTAGAGGGTTGTGAAGAGCCTCAAGTACAGCTTTGCTGTCGCTGCAAACACTGATCCTTCGTAGCGTAGCTTAAAGCCATTCGGATAGCTTGAAAGACGGATGCGTATGAACCAAAAGACGCATGCAGTCGTATGCCATCGCTCTCTATGTTGGTTTAGCAGTTGTTGTTGATGTTGGTTTAGCAGTTGTCAACAATTGTAGGACTCGATGACGTTATTCGCAGATCAAGAGAAGAGTGAAAACGTGACAGTCCTATACAAATTTGGGCATCGATTACGAACATCCGCAAAACGAGCCCAGCACAACGACCAAGGGTAAGGGATCGTTAAGGCTTTAGATTCAAACATTATTTGTTCGTGGGAAAAACGAAACACTCTTTTCCCCTTTTCTCTGGACTCCTTTCTGGTGTTGGGTCCTTAACTGTATTCAGTTCAATACAAATATTCCCACTAAACTTGTACTTCGGACTTAGAAAAGAATCCTTTTACAACGTAAACTCTTTACTCCTTTAATTTTACACATTCGCACACCTGTTTTTTATTAATTTATTTTTCGAGCGCTTTATATAATAAAGGGTGGTTGAATTTTAAAGGCCGATGTTGAATGTGAAGCACAACTAAACGTCAAGTTATTTTTCTGCATTTCATTTGATATTTCTCAATTTCAGATAACCTCAATTATGGAAAGATAAACAATCGAGTAACGCGTTATTACTATTCAGGTTTATTATGAAAATGGGCGTTCAATTTTCGAAGGAAATCATCTTAATTTTCCCTATTCGTCAATAAGCAGAATTGCTGCATTTGGGCGAATTATAATGCAAGAGTGATTGTCGAATTACCAATGCGCCCACAAACAGAGACTGTTTATGGGCTGGCGGCATCATCGGGCCGCATTTTTTCAAAAATGAGGTCTGTCAGGCAGTTACTGTGAGTGGTGTTCGCTGTCGTGAGATGATAACAACCTTTTTATGGCCCAAATTGGAAGATATGGATGTGAACGATATTTGTTTTCAACAGGACGGTGCCATTTGCCACACAGCTAACGAAACAATGCCTCTTTTGCGCGACAAATTCAATGGCCGTGTTATCTCACGTGGTGGCGATGTCAAATGGCCGCCAAAATCATGTGATTCGACACCGTTGAACTTCTTTCTTTGGGGTTATTTGAAAGAAAAGGTGTACGTCGATAAGCCAGCAACAATTCAAGAGCTAAGGAATTAGTTAATTCGTTACATTACTGGCATAGAACCTCAATTATGCCTAAGCGTCATCGAAAATTTGGACAATAGGACGATAGTTGTGCGGCCGAGGTCGCGGCGACCATTAGGCCGATATTTTGCTTCATACATAATTGAACCATACCAATATTATCATAATAAAAAGAAACGACAGTAATTTCCTAAACAATCTGTGTTTTTTTTTCAAAATCAACATCGGCCCATAAAATTTAACCGCACCCTCTACTAGCTGGAAATGAAAAATAGTTTATGTTACTTGGGGATAATATCGTCCACGGAAAAAACTGAAATCGGTCCAGTGGTTTTTGAATTCCCACTCCTGTGGGAATATAAGCTTGAATTATAGTCTATGTTACTCAGCGGCAATTATAAGCACTTTAATGGTGATGGAGTTTTTGCATTCAGTCCAGTATTTTCCAAGTTTCCGGTTATGTTTCCGTTACTGTTTCCGTTCCCGAAGGAACATGGAATGGAATATAACCTTTGTCAAATCTCACGTTCTGCGCCATTTTCGATCCAAATTTCGTTCAATCGGCTTAGTAGTTTTGGAGCCATTTCACTAAGTACTCTTTTTGCGTTCCCGTTCCCGTAGGATTATATGAATGATAAGCATTTTAAGGGTGAAAGAATTCTGAGATCGGTTAAGTTCCTGTTTATGCTCCCGTGTATATTCCCGTTACCGTTCTCGTGAGAATATGGGAATGAAATATGCGCTTAAACCTTTTTCTTGGAATACTCTTTCTAACAAAACAAAAACGCATCAAAATCCGTTGAGTAGTTTTAAAGATCTAGCGACTGTGTTTTATGCTATGTAATGATAAAGGATATTTACCATCATATTTACCATCAAACCCAAACGATGACAAATAATTAGTATACCTCTAAAAAAACACGCTCTATATACGAGTACATATTTAGAAAATATATTGTTCATCACGTACTACACCCTGATTTCCCGAAAACGAGCATAGTAACTCAAACGAAAATCCTTTCCCCAAACTCAACATTCAACGATGAAGTCATTCTAATTTATTTAGTCCCAAAATCTCTGGCAAAAATGTTCTCTATTTTATTAGAGCGATACTCGTTCGCGAAGACTTACCCATAATCCCTATTAATGTTCTCAACTTAGGAATTGTATTGTTTTACAACATTTCACAAGACTCTGCCATACCTTTATCTTAAACTGGATTATTGGGCTTTTATGTCGCCCCTAATATTCCCATAAGCCCAAAAAGGGACTTTGGAGTGCAAATTTCGCAAACAATTCAAGACGAATAAAAAAATAGAAACAAGAAGACAGAGGAAAAAAAAGAGCCAAAGCGATGACGACTTTGCTATCTCGCTGTTTATTGATTCTTAATCCAGCAGCAAACTTCTCATTGAAAACCGAAACGGCCAACGAACCCCTGGAGAGCGATTTGTACATTTCACCATTACACTCTGGGATATTCTGGTTTTATATTTTTGAGGTGGTAAGGCAAGGGATGCCGTTGCCACCGCACTTTTCATTTTGTCGTCTTTTTTGTACCCCCCTACCGCATCAGAGCAACGCTCTCTACATGCGGTGGGCGGATTTCATGCTGTTCGGTTGTTATTTATGTCCCAATGATATTTATGTGATTTGAAGGAATTATTTATGAGGAGACCATTTTACTCGATTGAGACTGTTAAAACAAGTTTTAAATTTAGGCAGGATTGGGTGATTCGTACACTGTAACCCTTTAAACTTTTAACAAACTCAAAGTAATTGCATGTACATGGCAAGTTTTTTTTCGGGTTTCAATTGATGAGTTTTTTAGTTGAGATATTCCACGTGTTTTTTAATCTAATAAATGAAAAGATTAGTAAAGTTTTTAACAGTTAAAACACTTATTTTATTTCCTCAGATGTACATTTCAATTAACAAATCGATTCTTAAACAAATTCACTTAGAAAAAGCTATTCGTCCAGCATTTCTTTTAGTTTTAATGTAAACCTTGGCATTTTTTGACTTATTTTTATAGCATTTGAATGGAACCTAAAATAAATAGACACGTTAAAGTCCAACTTAGGCAACCCCTTATGCATTTTAGCAAAATTAAAATAAATTGTGAACCAAATAAAACATCACTAACCCGGCTTATACAAAGAAGAAACTCCTAACTTCATTAACCTTGTCCTTTCGTCTGCTCCTGTTTGCTCATAAGCCAAGACTGGGCAGACACATAGGAACCTAAAAACACAGTAAACACTGTATTGAGGTGAACTGGGTGCTTACAAGATGTCCTCAAAATAATTTCAATAATCCCACGGGGCAGAGATTTAGCCTTTTTTTCTTCGCCAAGAACTTTATTGATTGGCCTGATTTATAATTTATTTTATTTTCAATTCTAAAATAGAAACTGCTTCGACTCGCGAGAATGCCAAAAGCTTAGCTAAAGATCGATACAAAAACATTTAAGTACCCAATCTCACATTATAACTTTTTAGCGATAAATAGATTTGCGTTTTATGTACTTACAACATGTCCTCGGTTTAAAGTCTCTATTGAAAGTCATTTTGGAAAGCCAAGTGTTCCTTGATACATAGTTGCATTCTACTACATGAATAGATAGAGACTTACAACCCTCGTTGTATTCCCACAGCTTTTGGCCCACTTGGGGCGAATAAAGCTTGCAGACTACTTAATCAGCAAGAAACTTTCTTCACATTTAATGCGAAGTAGTTGAACAAGATTAAATTGATGTAAAAATAGCGAGACACTTTTTTGGATGTACACGATGCACGTGACGCAAATTTCAATATAGGTACATAAGTGGATTTATAAACATTTTTCTTTTCGAAATGTTTGCACTAAAAAAACCCACCAAAACTCTATTGTCTTGTGGTGGGATTATTTACATAAATATACATACGTAAAGTATTTTTTGTGAATAAAAAGAAAATTTCTCGTTGTTGTTGACTGTTTTTGAAGCTATCAGAATGGTTCAGAAGCTAAGAAGAAAAGGACGATTGGTAAAACAAACAATAATCTCTGAATATGGAATTATATTTCGGGAAAAGAAGATGTACGCATGAGAACGCAGTCTGAGCGTCAGCTTCTCTTTTAAAAAGAAGAATGATGTTCTTAAACCCACTTTTCAAAACGTTTGAATTGCGTACTTGAAGAGTTATTGAATAAGGGGTTGGGTGGATAAAGGAGATTATAAATAAGAAACTCAACGAAAAATTTCTTAGTTTGCTAAAAATGTATTGTCTTTTGAAAATGGAACTTTGCTAAGGCCTGATGACCGTCAATGCATGGTTTGATACACAGAAATCAATTTTTGGACAGTGGAAAAAGACGTTCAGACGTTCCTAAGAATAAATACTTTATGAGAGAAGTAGAATTATTTTGTACTTTGTCGGAATAATAAATAGTTTTTCTTAGATTTGAACAAAGTGTTAAAAAGATTATTTTTATGAATCAATTTTAAGTTTCGACATATGTATTTTGCCAATACGTATTTTCTATATTCGCTGAATATTCATGTGTACTACGAATAGTTTTTCATCGAAACATAGAAAAAAGTTGTATGTTCGTTTATTTGTCAGATATTTCGTTTCCTCTGAGAATGATGATGAATGAGAATGACAAATCGGCTTTTAAATAAAAAGGTATACTATGTATTTTCAATATCAATTTATTTTTTGTAAAAAGCTCCGAATCGATTGCTGTCGTTATCGAAAATCTGCTTTTCTATTTTGAAGTCAGAGAAAGTGATTTTGTCCTTCTGTCATACTTATCAAGTTCTAATTTTATCTAATTTTAAAACAAGCCACTTTAGTTTAACGATACTTTTTCGCAACGTCAATAAATTTTCCATTTGATTCAAATATCAAAATAATAGTGAATAGTAAATTGTCAGGGCATATGCTCTCCAAATTGAATGTGAGCAGGTGGAAAAGATTCATTCTGGCTAGATTTTCAAAACTTACTTAAGTATATTCCAAAAGGGAAGTTTTTCTTTTATTGGTTGAATTTGAACGGAAATATCTAAATATCTAAACTTTCTTACATCCCTAAACTCTTTGAGCAAGTTGTTTATGTCAGCCTCTGATTACTTACAAATAATAT
The DNA here is from genome assembly GCA_949752695.1 of Melanostoma scalare. Classification (NCBI taxonomy): domain Eukaryota; kingdom Metazoa; phylum Arthropoda; class Insecta; order Diptera; family Syrphidae; genus Melanostoma; species Melanostoma scalare. The sequence goes on along the minus strand of OX456986.1, from coordinate 31,453,105 downwards.
TGTTTGCAGACAGCAGCATGGATTCATACAAAGAAGATCAACTGTAACGAGCCTTCTTTCCTTTCATCACATATGTTCCAATGCTCTTGAAATTGGATTTGAGCTCGACTGCATTTACACTGCTTTTTTTCATAGCATTCGATTAGCTCAAGGCATTTGGTTTTCCTGCAGTATTTATTGTATGGTTTTACTCCTATCTCAAAAAAAGAACGTACCAAGTACCACAAGGCAGTCACCTTGAGCCATTGTTTTTCATTCTCGCATTTCACATAGTGAAATTCTGATTTTCGCGGACGATATGAAAAATCAAATCCATTCAAAACACTTCTTACAGCGAACTTTTTCAAAAAGATATTGATAGCTTTGAAACGTGGCGGAATAAGAACGGTATAGGCAGTCTCAATCCCTGGAAGTGTCAAACTATGGCTTCCTCGAAAAAAGGGAACCTAGTTAAGCTATGTATTTCATGCTTGCTGCTTGGTTATCCATTATGCAATTTCTCCAGCTTTCGTGACCTTGGAGTTTATTTCAATATCAATCATGAATTTAGTGAGCACATAAACTCAATTGTTAGGAAAGCAAACTCTATGCTAGATTTCATAAAGAGGTGGGCAAAAGAATTTAATGATCCTTATGTATAACACTATCTTTGTATATTTGCTATGTTCACCCTCATCTGGAGTACGCCTCTCAAGTTTGGTGACAATACAACACAAATTTAAACACTTTGCTTAGAAAGTTATTTCATGAGATGATCCTTTTAATCTACATATGTACCTCCCTACGAACATCGTATTCAGCTTTTGAATACGCAAACCAAGACGTATCGACAATGACCTAATGTTGCTCCATCAGCTTATGACTGGCTTTATTGATGCACCTTACTTGCTTTCGTCCATAGGCTTCAACTACCGCGGAGGATCTCACCAGTCACCACTTGCGTTATTTATCATAGAACTAGCTACGGCATGCAGCGTTATCCACACAAAAACGTCAAGAAACGAAAACTAAGATGACTAAGCTTAAGAATGCCTGAAAATTTCAAGTTTCCCGTTTCCGTAGGAATATGGTCATGAAATATAGACTATGTTAGGGATAATGTAAGTTTTGGAGTTCCCGTTCCCGTTACGGTTCCCTTTCCTTTTCCCGACCCATTAAAATAATAAATTTACTTGAGAATGTAGTTGATATGACATTTACACTGAGACTGTAAAATCTAATATACATTTTTCATAAAAAATGCTTGAGTTTATGGGAAAAAAATTTATTTTTTTTCCCATAAACTCAAGCATTTTTATCAGTAAAAATCCATAAAAGAAGTGCAAAATCATTTTTTTGCATTTTTACTTGCGATTATAGGTACTATAAGGCAAGTCTTGCAATCGTGCAGAAAAAAATTTTTGAGATAACAACTAAATATGACATTACGATGATAGAGAATACGAAAAAAGTGGGTCCTGCAATTCTGTCTGTCTGTCTGTCTGTCTGTGTGTCTGTCTGTCTGTCTGTCTGTCTGTATGTCCGTATATGGATCTACAGCCTAAACCGCTTGACCGATTTTCTTCAAAATTTGCAGTTAGGGTCTGTGAAGTAACCTACAGAGGAGTTTTTGGAATTGGGTCTCTAGGTCTTGAAATAACGGTACCTGCCATACAACCGATATGACAATACCTATTTTTCTCGAAAACGGCTCTAACGATTTTGATAAAATTTTACGTGAGGTATTATTTTTTAATAAATGTTCTAATGATGTGAAAAATTTTTTTGGAGAAAGTCTAAAAACGGTACCCGCCATAGTACCGCTTTATTCAAAACCGACTTTCTCGGTAATGGCAAACACGATTTTGACAAAATTTCATATTCAAGAAGTCCTAAGTTGTTTAAAAAAGATTGCATATCTACATTTCAAAAATTTATTTTTTTTGAATTTTCATTAATTTTTTTAAAAAAATTTTGTTTTTTTGAATATTTTCAAAACCGTATCTTTGATTTATTTAAAATTTTTTGTCAATGCATCTTTTAGCAAGATCTTAAAATTTGTGTACTTGAATTTTTAAAACCTCACTTTTTAAAAAAATAAAAACTAAAAAACCGGTTTTTTAAAAAATGGCTCTAACGATTTTGATTAAATTTTAAGGGTTAATATGTATTAACAATTGTAAAAAAATGGCGTTTTTAGATTTTCACTTGAAACTTTTGGAATAATTAATTTAATTTTTTTCAATACTTTTCGTGTAAAAATTTTCATAATTAATGAGTAGTTGGCAACCCTGTACCACCAAATATGTTTAGAACGAACACTAAAACCTTTCACTCAGTCTTGAGATTTTGGTATTTTACTTAGCAAACGATCGCAAGTTCGTGCGACCCAGTCGTGCCCATTTTTTAAGATTACTAAGATCATGATCTTTTAATTTTTTTTTCAAAATTTGATCGAATAAAACAAAAAAACGGTTTGATGGATTAAATCGAAACTTTGTGAGGTTTTTGTGGGCATATTAAACTGTAAAAGGCACGCTCAACATGACCGGTTTTCTTAACAGATCCAACTTGGTGCTTGATTGTTCCAAAAAACACCAAGAGCCCATTTTTCTTAATTTTTTAAATTAATGTAAAGATTAGAAAGAAATTTTTTTTTTCGAAAAAACCACAATGATTTTTGTTGGAAATTTATTCAAGATTTCAAAACTTTCCTTGTTTTTCTTGTGCAATCACCGGTTGCTGAGATATTGATGGTTAAAGACAAACAGACCCTTTTTCATTCAAAAATCGATATCTCAATGAGAAAAGGCTGAATCGAACTTTCCAAATAAGCAAATTCAAGCTAAATAAACAAGCTATCCAGTCCACATAGTGGTTAAGTTGAAAAAAAATTTTCTAAGTTCATACACCAAAAAAAAAAAACCAAAAAAATTTCGAAAAAAATTTGTTCTCTGTATTTATTAGGACTGAGCGAACTACGTAGCTTGAAAAAATTTTTTGTCATTAGATCTCAAAACTAGAAGCTTTGAACTTCAAAATGCTTTTTTGAAGTTCTTGTACGACCATTTTTAAGAGAATTGCAACCACTTGAAAAACCCTAAAAAATTTGGATTTTTTTTTTTGATCCTTTAATTTTTTCCCCTAGTGTAGTTTCCGTGGGAATATGGTCATGAAATAAAGTCTATGTAAGTGATAATGTTACATCCTAATATCAAAAGAATTTTTAATATCGGCTCAGAATTTTTCGAGTTTTAGTTCCCGTCCCGGGTCCTTTTCCTATCCCCGTTCCCGTGGGAAAACTGGTATGAAAAAAAGTTGTAAATCTATTCTCGGAGCCACAAAATATATTTAAAAAATTTCATCGAAATCGGTCAAGGCGTTCCGTAAAATAACGCTATCTGCTACGCAGACATTTACAGGTATAAAAAATAGATAGTAACCGATTCTCAGTAAAAAAAGATCCATTCTGTTGAAAATTACGGGTGTTACGGGAAACAAAATTTTAGGATTAAGAATAATTTATAGGTACTTACAACAGAATACTTAGCCGTTGTTTGCAGGAGCTAGTGCAACGTGTTGAGTACTTTTGAGGTTTTGTAATTAATCACTTAATTAACAAATCATGCAAACTGCACTTAATAAAATAGGAATAAATAATTTTTGTCCAGCAAATTAATAATAAATTTACTTGAGAATATAGTTGATATGACATTTACACTGAGACTGTAAGATCTAATATATAAAATTCTCATGCCACAGTGTAAATTAAAGAAATAATGTTAAGGGTAGATTGCCCTTATCACTTAGGGGTAAGGAAAATAATTAGTAGCCGATTTTCAGACCTACTGAATACGCATATAAAATCTGGTAAAAATCGGTAAAGCCGTTTCGGAGGAGTACGGTAACTAACATTGTGACAGGGAAATTTTATATATATAAGGATTTATTATAATATTTTCAGTTGATCTAATATAGTTGGCCTTCAGTGAATGAGAAGTTCCATTGGCCTATGATTAACGGTATGTATGAAGAAGCAGCAACGAAGGTAAGACGTCCAGGCGTCACCGTACCATTCCAAGTCACATTATGTATACACCAAAGAAGCGTCTAGACATCTGCTCTTTGTTACAGTTCTTGACTACCTAAGATGAAATACAATACATCAACGTTCATCAACTATTCTTTGCTGACTATGAAGCCATCATAAGCGAGGATCCCGCATTCCTGCAACAAACACTTCAACTATTGGTAAATGTTTTGGAAGTTAGTGGGTACTGTATTAGTGCAAAAAAGACAGGACTTAAGTTGTCCATTTTCTGATTCAGACATTGTTATTCCAAACAGTTAGTAAAGACGACATCAATCATCGAGTAAGCAAATGATGAAGTGGAGAGAAAATACCGCCATCTTCCCTAATAGAAAAATGTCCCGCTGATGGGAAGACTCTACACAGTGCCAAGAGTTGTTTCTCCTAGCTTATCCTTTTCTATTTCCTTAAATGCTCGCACTGTGTTTTGTTATAACATTATAAGGGAAGTCATAACCTGTTGATGTGAGCGTTAATAATAAAAAAAAATTCCAACACTGACACACAAAAGTATGAGAGTAAATTTACGGGAGCTGAGTTGAAGACGACTTCAGGAGTAACAAAGCTTGTTAGTTTTAAATGTACCAAGGTCCGTGAAAGCCTTCACAACAAACAAACCACCTTGTAGAAAATAGAGTACGACCCACTCAGTTGTTATTGTCAAAGGAGAGGATTCAGATAACCCCGTCAATATAGGGAATATCATACAGCGTTCTGAAACGATCGCGAGGGAACGCAGACACTCCTGGTACACACAAATTGAGCGAAGTCAACATTTTTCTGGTCTCAGTCATGAGACAGTCGACACACTCCACGGACGGATCACAAGTGTTGAGCACAATAAGTGGGAGAGCTATGATATAAGATTACGATGCCCGAAGCGCCGGAAAAGGAAGATGGAAAAGAAGATGATTCGAATACCACTACCAAATGATTTAATTTTTTGCTTGCATTTGATGCCTCAACGCTGATATCTTATGAGCAGTGTGCACCTACAAATACATATATAAAGTGTTCCCTTATATTGAAAAATGATGCCTTGAGGCAAGGCAGTGCACCCGATTGCAAATAATCTAAAATGTTCTGTCCCAAATCACAATCCTCCTTTTTCTAACACATTGACGCCCCAAATTCTCTCTCCTGTATTTAAATCCTCGTTCCCAAACGATACACTTTCAACACTGTCAATATTTACTTCTGTGACTCGTGCTTGAAGTTTGTTCAACAATTCATTTGCATGTTATTGAAAAACAAAATTCTTTTAGTTCAAACATGTATTTAGGCACATTTCATCAAACAGCAACTTCATATGCATCTTCATCCAAAAGCGAAAAAAAAAAAAAATACAAAATGTTAATTACTCTTGTGCTGAACCGCATATTTTATCTTTCCGGTGATAGCTTTTGGAAATAGATACAAAACTGTGAATCTGAGCTCGTCCACTTTGAACTGTGTTAGCAAACAAATTTTGAAATGTTTTTCCCTTAATACCTCCCCCTGTGAACAATATAATCCCCAGAAATACCTACTGCAGGGTGAAATGCTACTTCTAAATTGCTGTTGAATTGTTTGCTGATCTCTTGATCGAAAAATTATATGCCTGGAAGATATTGGAAAACATCCCAGAGATAAACAAAAGGGGTGAAAGTGAGCGAACGCGCAGAGAACGCCACAAGGGTGTGCAACCAATAAATGAAGTTATAACTTTTTTACGGGGCCCTGATTTTCCGCGATATCTTTACCAGTTCAGGGCCAGGGGTTGGCTTGCTTCACGGTACTATACACGCAATGCATACTCTCGCACTGATTTCTTTTTGCAGAGCAAAGCATTATTTTCTGTCGTCGTTCTTTTATATCCCTGTAATTTGGTTTATAACTTGGTTTCTGTTGTTGTTGTTGTTGGTATTTATTCCCCATAAGCGGCAGGTTAATAATGATGATGATATTCGTCGTGACGTATAGTGATGGTGGGGGATTGGCGACAAAGTTGTTTCCGTCCTATCATAGGTCTAGTACAATGTGTTTTACATTTAGGTACATCAGTGGTATTTCGTCTAGGATTTGCTCTACCGAATCATCATCGTTAATTGAATTTGAAGCAAATATACTCGTAGCTACCGTGTTTGTAGTACCTTTAGTACAAAGCTCTTTACAGACTTAATAGATACAAAGTCGAATCTTGAGATAAATTGGTTTCGACTTAATTAAATAAAATGTTCGTTTGAAAACTTAAAAAAGTCAAAGAAGGAGTAGTCGGGGGGAGGAAGGAAGAGGGAAAGAGCTTTGTTTGAAAATTGTTAACTTAATTGATACAAAAGAACCTCAATGAAGGAGGGTGACAGTGAGATTTTTTGTTTGATGAGGTTTAAAGTTTATTTTTTTATTTTATTTCCTTCTTTTATTCAATATGGCTAAAAGCAAGACTTACATATTACTACGCTCAAACTTTTTTGCTCAGCCATAGAGCCCATGCAGTTTAGTTAGGAATTGAAAATGGTCTCGTTGAACTAAGTCAGACACAACGTACTAACTTCGATGAACATTTTTCATACACAATTTAAATAGACGGGTAAATTAATTTAACAACTTTAAAATGAAACATGGAAACTTGTTTCTTGCAACGTTCACAGTCAAACCTTTCCAGAATAGTGAAGTTCTTCGTTGTTGATAGTTTTGTAATCTCGTCAGGGTCGGATTAGCCACGCAGCAGAAGTAGTAAATGCTACTGGCCCCGCGAATTGGGGGCCCGTGCTTCAACGCCTATCTGACCGTAATTAAAAAATATCAATGTCGATACTAGCGAAAAATATCTTAAATTCCCCAAATGCGAAGCTTGTTAGAATTAATAGCCCAACTTCACGCTTTTACAGCTCAACATATTCAAAGTGATACTAATAAAATCATTTTTATCAAAAACAGTAGAATTCTGTACAGGAGCATTACTTTTATTTGCTTTCATTGAAAACCTACATAAATTTTTTCCGCTTCTACCTATCTATGGACTGGCCTTACACTTAAGGATTCTGCTTCAGAACTTCCTATTTTGAAACGGTTATCGGATACTAGGTGGTCAGCCCGAGAACATGAAAGACATTTTCAATATTGTGAATCAAAATGCGGAGCGCCGTAATAAAACTTATGGACTAGTTTCTCAACGATGAATAAGTTAGAAACGGGAATAATGACAATTACGTGGAAGAAGGAATCTTAGAACGCTTGCAAGCGACTAGTGAATCGCTGCAGCTGTCTGATCGCTCTTTAATGTACCATTATTTGCTACATCCAAGCAATGAGATCCACATTTTCAGATATTGAGACAAGAGCCAAAAAGATCTGACTAGCTGTGAAGAATACCAGCAACAGACATCAAAGATTAAAGCGAATCAAGCGAAATACAATGATTGTGCAAAAGAATATATAGGACAGACAAGAAGACCTATTCTAAAAAGATTTAAAGAACATTTTGCACATCTTAAATATAATGAAAAAGAAAAGTCAAGTGTTGCAGAACATATGCTAGAAAATAGTCATAGCTTTAGTTTGCAAAATTTAAAACTAATAAGGAATGTAAATAGCAATTATGAATTAGATGCTTTTGAATCATTTTACATATTTAAAAACAAAAATAATCTAATGAATAGTGATGATGGACCAATCAAAGATTCAATATTCAAAAAATTTTTTAATAGATTCAACTCAACTCAACTGTAATTTTGTTTAGAAACATTTTTGTTTATTATTAGTTTTTTGACAAATAATTTAATTTAATTTAATTTTATAAATCTCACTGACGATGGAAGCATTGCTTCTGAAATGTACATCTGAGGAAATAAAATAAGTGTTTTAACTGTTAAAAACTTTACTAATCTTTTCATTTATTAGATTAAAAAACACGTGGAATATCTCAACTAAAAAACTCATCGAAATACAAAGTACAATTTCAGTACGCTCGACGGCTTTGTTGACAATCAAACACCTGGACAACGTTTCGAATTTGAGGTGTTTATTGGCATTATTGATGGCGTACTGTCTGCTTAACTTAACGTATGAAAGCATACCATAAAATAACAAGTGTTTTTGAAGTATCTAGACAGCTAAAATCTCTTACAACGAATTATTGCAGTTTTTTTTTAATCTTCAAAAGACACTTGGCAGTATTCGACACCAAGTAGTGTGGGATTCTTACCTCACTTAAAACTCCTCGTAATCAGAACCAATCTATCGATAAACGATCGACAACAGATTTTCTTTCTCAATAATATAATCGCTTTTGGGGAAGCTTAAACTTTTAATGCTTCCCATGACTTTTAGACCATTAGCTCGTGTGTCTTGGTTCTTCTTAATCTCCGAACAATGCCTCTCGTTTTTAATACGGACTCCATTTCAGAGTTGATATGACTATGCAGTCGCTGATTGTGTGATACAGCATGTTTTCTTACAACTTCTGTAACCGTTTCTATTTGAAGGTCACGATGTAAATCGCTATTTTTTATATACCATGGTGCATTTACTATTCCACGAAGGACTTTGTTTTGTAACTTTTGGATGATTTCAGCATTTGTTTTCTTTGTACAGCCCCATAATTGGATTTCATAGGTCCAAACAGGTCTAAGTACTTGTTTATAAAGCATTATTTTATTTTCGACAGATAAGTCAGAATTTCTACCGAGTAACCAGTACATTTTTCTATACTTCAAGTTGAGCTCTTCCCTTTTCTTTTTGATATGCTCTTTTCATTTTAGCTTTGCATCCAAATTCATCCCAAGGTATTTGGCCGTATTGGCGTAAGGTACAGCTTGATTGTTGATGAATATTTGTACGTAGCTTAACTTTTTATTTGTAAAGTTTATATGTGCAGATTTAGCTTCATTGAGCTTGATACGCCATTTTTTGGTCCAATCACTAACGGTGTCGACGGCATTTTGCAATTTCTCAGCAGCCTTCACGACGCACTTACTGGATGCCAAAATTGCAGTATCATGTGCACAAGTAGCCATAATGGTGTTGTTATCTACTGGAATATCCCTTGTATATAGCAAATATAGGGTAGGTCCTAGGACGCTTCCTTGTGGAACACCGGCTTGTATTTTACTTAGCTTTGAATATTCTTGATCATACCGTACTCTGAAGAGCCGGTTTGAGATATAAGATTTTAATATTTGTAGTATTGGATGGGTTGGGTAGGTCCCTTTGCAGTTTGTACTCTAGCCCCTCATGCCATATCTTGTCGAATGCTTGAGCAACATCTAAAAATATAGCCGAACATACTTCTTTTTCTTCTAATGCTTTTTCAGCTGCATCCGTTATTCTATGAACTTGATACAGATACAGTATGTCGTATCAAATTGCCTTTTGAATGGAACTCTCCAGATCACTCACTCCTTTGAACCAGACAAATACAAGCTGAACCGGTCGTGCTCTATTTTATGAAAGATGCTATGATGTGAAAGTAACTATACGGATCTTGGCATTTTTAATACAATCAATCTTTGCTAGCATATGGAGCATCTTTGTCTTTGCTGCCATCAAATTATTTTTGAGTTTTTAGTAAATTTTTAGACAATGTGAACCGTGTGTGAGAGTTGGACGGCAGTCACGCTGTTGAGTCTCACCTTTAACTTTGGGGGGCATTTTTCAATCACAGATTTTTCTGGCCAATTCTTTCATGTTTTAGAAATAAAAAATTTGTCTCAATTGTGAAGTGTTTTCTCATTTATATACATCGGGGGCTAGATAGCTTTTTTTTTAAATGCAAACCATTTGAGATTTTTCAAAAACTCTGCTATCGGTCTGAAGTTCAATCAAAACATTTATAAATGGAACTCGACTTCGTTTATATGACCACCACCGATACGTTAACAGTGGTCGATCCGTTGGATCCAATCGGACGCCACCGCCGTGAAATCGACTGATTTGGATCGTTTGCTGAGGACGCCTCAAAGGCAGTCATACTTTCGACATTTTGAGCAACGCGTCGTCTCATTGACACGGCATCATCACACAACCAATATGTAAAATTAGAGTTAACGCTCTTAAAGTTGCGGTCATCGAATTTCGGAAAAAAATTTTATAATTTGCAAAAGTTCTTCGTTCGTGTCCTTTGCCATGATGAAACTGTTGAGTTTGCTGAATAAATTGAAAGTCACAGTTCGATGACAAAGGGTGCATTCATAAATTAAACTCAAAGCTGTCAAGCCTCTTTTAGAAAACCAATTGTCTGGAGTAAGTATTTCTAGATCAAAAAACAGGCACACATGTGCTCAGTATTATCTTTTTCTTGCTAGTACGGTATCCAATCCACTTTATTCTAAAACGTTTGCCAAAACATCAGATATTCATAGCAAGGATGTAGGATCTTCACATTGATAGATCAATGGTCACACAAGGTAATTGATGTACCGAACTCAGTATGTTTCCTTCGAACAAGCAGTTATAACACCTGATTTTCATAGTAGATATGTTGATGCAAAAGGCAACAAGGGCTGCTTTCAACCAGAGGCCGGAATCTGGGCCCATTATAGCGAGATTTGCAAAGAGAAAACATGGGAAGGACACCGAATTCTCAAAAAGAAAAAAAATCAGCATGAGAAGCGCTCGTTTCGCCATGATAGATATAAGATATGGGATTAGAAAGTTTTACCAAAAACGTAAGAAGATCATGCCAGGGCGTAAAGAGCTCTAGCCATCCATATGCAAACTCAAATCAAATAAAACTGCACGTGTAGACGCCGAGCTTTTCAAGACAGCTGGTGATCAGTTGGAAAGGCGCATGCACCAAATGATCGCATGACTTGGTCGGAAGAAAAAATGTCCGATTAATGGAACTTCTCACAATTGCACCAATCATAGAGAAATAAGCCTCCAATAAAGGGGGGCAAAGATTTTTTGCGGAAGCATGGACATCTAAAGAGAATGAGGAAACCCTTAACCGTTTCGAAAGAATTTGTGGACAAAAAGATTGAACAACCATTATGTATGAGTCGTACACGTACGCGACATGGGCTGGGCATAGCTAAAAGAGTTCGCATCGCGAGACTACAATGCCTGGTCCATGTTTATAGAGTATATTGACATGACACTGCAGCTGGAAGGGTTTTCGAAAGAACACTGATTTCACATCAGTGGAAAAGACCCCATTTTAGGTGGCGCAATCAAGTGGAAGATAATCTCAACTGACTATTATTGTACAAAGCTGGATAAAGCTCGTCCGAAATTGAAATTATTGGCGAAATATGTTGGGTCAGACCCAGGTCCCAGGTTCACTCCAAACTAAGTAATGTCCACTTAAGCGGGTAAGTATTCTCATATCAGCCCTTGCTCACTCAGTTTCTTTCACCGCTTCAATAAAAAATGTTATCAGCTTCACACAGTGTCACTTTGCAGTTTTCTCCCAAGACTTCAGGGTATCCCTCACCTTCAGTCCGACAGTCTTCCTACCTTTATCATCGATTCCCTTCAAGACATGTCCGTTAAAATGTCCCCCAACAAACAAATGAATTATTTTTTGTGGATAATTATCTTTAAGTAGGCTGTGAAAATCTAACCAAATGTCATCCTTTTCCACTTGTTCACATCCAGGGCATATCAGCTTTGACAATGTTCCATACCTTTCCTTGCACCAACAACTTAATAGACCAAGAGCTGGAATTTTAGGAGTGGAGTGATAGTGGAAAATGGAGGACATGATGGTCAAACTGAAATGGTTTAACGGAGTTGCGGCCCCAGAAACCATTGAACAATTATTTGAAAATCAAGATGACAGTGAAAGCGAAGAAGACTAAGAGATATCGAGTTTTTCATCCGATGAATCTGGCGATGAATAATTGTTTACAATTATGTAAATAAAATTTTTGATTTTCATTCAATTTGATAAATATGCTAAAGTTAAAATGCGTCAGGCAAGCGGAAAGCTGAAACTAAATCGTCTAGGACACACTTTTTTGAAATCAGGGGAACTTTTGTGATGTTTTGGCGTACCATTTTCTTGGTTAAATGTGATAGGAAAAAAGTTATCAGTGCTTTTAGCTGAAAAATGTTAAAATGAGTCTGGCAAACCATAGGCTGAAACCAAATCGTCTGGGCACACTTTTTTGTTATCAGGAGAATTTTTCTGATTTTCTGACGTATCATTTATGTGGTTATCATTTCGACCTCGAAATGTGAAAAATTATCATTTTGGAACGCCCACCCAAGACTTCGATTGTTCCTATAGTGAAACCTTAAATTTCCCAAGCGTCGAAAAATATTTAATATCAATTGAAAATAACAGCTCCTGGGCAGCTTAGGCTTCCTGCAGCAACATAATCCTTACAATTTATTTACTCATAACTTCTTATCGCATTTTCTCTAACCTCCACACGTTTTCTTGGAAACCGAAAAGAAACTATCGCCAAAGTACTATACAGTGACGCACTATTTTTCTATGGGATTATGTAAGTTAAGAGAAACTTATATGTATGCGCTTTCAAACTCTGATTTTCTTTGAAACAAGAAAAAAAAAAAAAAACAAATTAGTTGACATAATATTTTCCCATAGGATTCAAACTCCTCCTTCGGGTAGAAGACCATGGCAAAGTCTTATTTTGGTATCCTACCATTTGCGCAATAAGAACGTTCTCTCTGCTCCAGCTACGATAAAGTTTCAGGTAAGTATATAATGTAAAGGGATACATTTGTAACCGATCCCTATATAGGACACGACCCCAATTTATGTCTTCTTGTGAGTGTGTGTGTGTGCGTGTGAATAATTTGTCGGAGGTGTGTGGGTGTAGGGTGGATATTAATTGCTTTGGTTTATAAGCTTGCGCATAAAAAGCTTAAGCTTTTGAAAATTTGTACATTTATTTGAATGGCAAATTTGTGCAAACTGAATATACATATGTGGACTTGCAGCCAACAAAGGCAAGTGCACTCTTTGATATAGCAAGTGCTAGCACATTTAATATTTTTTTTAATGGAAAAGAGAGAATTTTCAAATCAATATTCTTTATTGAAGGTATGTATTATAAAAAAAAAACTAGCGAAAACGTATTAATTTGAAATAACACCAAGTTCCATGAAACCTGAGACCGACTAACGAACTGTTGCATGAATTTTTTTTTCTCTTGGTTTATTAAAACGAATAAAGCACAACTTTTATTGAAGAAAAACAAGAATCAACTGTAACAATTTTTTCCAGGCTATGAAAAAACGAGTTGCAATCATGTCTGCCTTATAAGCAAGAGCTCGACGGTAGAGTCTCAGCAAAAAAAAAAAATCAATGGTTATCGCCATTCGCAGGAATTACCATTTTTATTTACTCAAGTGATCTTAAGTCTGTGGTTGGAATACCGACTGAGTTAAGAATTTTTCAAAATGCATTCATTAAAAATTTTATTATTCATAAAAATGAAACGCTCCTTTAACATTTTCGGATCTTTTCGTCATTATTGAGGCGATTTTCCTACAATTTGCAGTATTCATATCCAACCGCTTTACATATCCCAGCCATTGTAGTCTCGCTATGAATACTCTTCTTAGTATGACAATATAGTGGAACACATCATACATTTCGTTGTAGAATCTCTTCTCCACATACGGGGCCAGAGATCACTCAGAGTATGTTTCTTTCGGACGGACCATGGGTATCCTCATCCGTTTCAGAAAGGTTCATACTTCGGCGCAGTATAGCGGACTAGGATGATCAAGGTCTTTTGAAGGTAACCTTGGTTTTTGTTTAGAGAGGAATTCAAAAACTCACTTGCCATCTTAGCCAAAAGTAGTAGAAAAAAAAAAAAATTATTTGCCAAGGATCCTAGGTACAGGACACTACCTAGAAGTTATACCAGTCTATTGTGACGTATATAGGTTGGAAGAGCACCTATGACATCACGCATACTTCTTCCATCCCTTTTATCGGTAAGCTCTGGGCCTTTTATTATTTAAACTCAGTTTCTTACATGTTGTTTAAATGCCAGCTTAACATTTCTTCCTCAATTTTAAAAAGCCGCTTTTTGTTTAAGCATTAATCATTTTTTTCCATTGATCGAATACGTTTTTGCGATAGACTATGTTTTGTTTTTTCAACTGCTTGACACTTGTTGTCCGCCAGAAAGGCTTCACAATAGTAATCCGCCAGTAGGGTACAGGGCTTATGACCTTAGAAATCGTCGGCAAGCATCGTGGGCAGCTTTATAACCTTGCTTCCATCGGAGAAAATTTGCTTCTAAAGGAAAAGTTAAACATTTTCTTTTTTTTTCCTAATCTACTCTGAAAATTTTGCATTTACTCCACATTTTTTTTAAATTTGCTCCGAAATTCCATAGCTGAGGTTCGAACCCTGATCCTGGTTTGTCCATGTTTGAGGCCAACAGATTGCAATTGTAGTATGTAGTTGCATTTCATACGATAAGACTTTGTAACTCCTAAACATAAATGAGTAGGGTGGCGCAACTGAGTGAGGAGCTCCAGAGCCTAACGCGTTTCCCACAACCATGCCTTGTGAGGAATTGGTGGGGACCTACAATTTTCTGCCGGTTCCGAACAGCTAATGCCAGACAGCGCTTTTCGTGGCAATGAATTTGCTAACGGAGGACTTGCCAATTCCTCGCGAAAGGTAATACCCGTGGAAATACATTTTGCCTCAGTTGGGACTCGAACCATGAACCCCTGGGTTAACAGGCAGACATCATGCTAACCATCACACCACAGGTACTAATTTGTTACTCCTGCTGTAATAATATGGAAATATCTTCATCTCAGCTGCCGACAACTGGCTCTCAAACTTTTTGTTCATTGTATACAAAATAAAAATAAATAGGGTGGCGCAACAGAGCGAGGAGCCCTTGGGCCTAGCGCATTTCTCACAACCATCCCTTGTGAGGGAATAGAGGGGACCTACAATTTTCTGCCGGTTCCGAACGGCTAATCGAGAAGGCGCTTTTCATGGCAATGAATACTAACGGAGGACTTGCCAATTCCTCGCGAAAGGCGATACCCGTAGAAAAAACATTTTTGCCTCTGGTGGGATTCGAACTCGAACCTCTGGATTAACAGGCGGACATGCTATCCATCACACCACGGGTACCACTTTCATTGTATACAAGGGGGCTTTTATTTCTAACAGAAGATGGCATAGTTTTCCTGTCACCTTATTCATTCTATATTTACTCGATGATTCATGTTTTCATTCAAAGTTGCCATACTATCATAGATTCCAGATAAATAATTTATCAAAATTGAGAAACTAATATAATCCAGGGATAGGCGGTGTCTGGATCAGAAAATGGAAAACAAAAGTATGTATACTCTTTTTGGGCATATAAGGTAAGTGCCCAGTTCCTTCTAAGTATATATTTCACCCATACCTTAAATGCTTCTTGAAGGGATGTAGGATCCTCGCTTCTGATGGCTCCATCATCAGTAAAGAAAAGTTGATGAACTTTGGTTTTCTTTACATTATCTTACAACAGGTATAGTCTATTGATTATGTCGTAAAAAAGGGCATATTAAGGAACTCGAAAAAGGGCGGATATTTATTGCATGAATCAATTTATGGGCTAGTTATTAAGTAAAAACCGAAAGTGCTATTAAATTAGAGGATGCAAATCGGAGATATGGGTTCTAAATCATCTTCATTCGTTTTTTCAATATAACTCAAAAACGAAGCACAATTCTGATGCAATTTCGATGACGTTTTTTGTAGAGGACAAATTTTCCCTTCAAAAAACACCTTTCGAATAATTGTAAAAAAAAGTATTTTATCCAAAACGTTAAAACTCCCGACAAAAAAAATTACTATTTTTAAATTTTTTAGTTTTGTCAGTTTTCTTAATGGAATTTCTTTCTGGTTGAAGATAGGTGTAGGCATTGCTTCATGAAAAAGAAAGTAAATAAAGTTTTCTTTTAAATGATATATCAGAAAACTTTCTGCGTTTGAGATTCATCGAAATATTACCACTTAGCCATAGACACTTATTGATATTTTTCAACTTTTTTATACTGACTGCAGCTTCTTTGTATGGAACAAAGTTGAACCAGACCCTAAGCAACTGTCGTTGTCGTTTCCAATATTTTTGCAAATTATCAAAAAGTGTAAATTTTTTGATGGCACAAATACCACCAACACTCGACGACATCAAACATCATGGCCTAAGAACTTTTTTCCAAATCCAACAGTGGCGCATGGAAACCGCTTAAATCCTTTGAACTTTGGTTGGGAAAATTCTAAATGTGGATTCATTCCAATTCGCATAATTTCACCTTCTGCACCAGAGATATAGCTAAAAAAATGGTTTGTGGTTACACTACAGGTTGCCATGGAAGCTGTTGTTGCAGAAAACTACAAACTGCTTGCTCAATATTTTGTAAAGATTGAATGGGAGTCAATTGCCATATTGGCAAGTAGCCGCCGATATTGCAGAAGATGACATTTTTGAAGATGTAGATGTTGATGTCGAAATAGACCTTCGAAATTTTACTCAAGAATTATAATAGCACCAGAAATAAACACTTAAATTGTTAAGTAAAAAAATAAATATGTATATAGCTTTTTTCTATATATAAAAGACTTTTCCATTGAGTAAAAAATATTTTTTTTCCTAATAAATGAAAATATAAGTAAAAATTTTGAACAGTTAAAACACTTTTTACATTTCCTCAAAATAAGAATAAATGCAGTCAGTATAAAAAGGATGAAAAATAACGACAAATGTCTATGATTAAGTGGTAATATTTGGGTGAATTTCAAACGCAGAAAGTGTTTTGATATATCATATTAAAGAAAATTTTATTTGCTTTCTTTTTTATAAAGCAATGCCTATACCTATCCGCAACCAGAAAGAAATGCCATTAAGAAAACTGATAAAACTAAAAATATTGACTTTTTTTTTGTCGGGAGTCTTAACTTTTTGGATAAACACTTTTTTTTAAATTATTCGAAAGGTGTTTTTTGATGGGAAAATTTGTCTTCTACAAAAAACGTCCTTAGAATTGCATCAAAATTTTGCTCCGTTTTCGAGTTATATTGAAAAAACGAATGAAGATGGTTTAGAGCCCATATCTCCGATTTGCACCCACTAATTTAATAGCACTTTCGGTTTTTTCTCCAAAATTAGGCCATTAAACTATTCATGCAATAAAAATCCGCCCTTTTTCAAGTTCCTTAAGAAATTACATAATCAATAGACTAGTAATCAAGGACTGTAATAAAGAGCAGAGAACTCAAGACGCTTTCCTGATGTACCTATATCGGCTCTGCCTTGGAATGCTTCAGTGATTTCATTTGAACATCTTACGTTCGTCAATGCTCCTTCATATGTACATATCCTTGATCAACTACTCAACTCAACAACAACTCAATAGACGTCTGGAGATCCTCGTTGTCTGCCACTCATATTCGATTTCATGGTTGTAGGTCGAACACTTTACAGCTCTTCGGTTTATCCGCTCTACATGGCCCAGTCTTTGTTGCCTTGCGATGCGTACTCTTCTAGATAATGTTCATGTCGCGGTACAGCTCATACAGCTCGTTGTTGTATCTTCTTCTCCACACATTGTCTTCGCACACGGAACCATAGATCATTCGGGATATTTTTCTTCCGAAACGACCAAGGGCTTCCTCATTCGCTTTCGATAAAGTCCACGCTTCTGCACCGTAAAGTTGGACTGGCATGATCAAGATCTTGTACAGCGTTACCTTGAATTTTCTGGAGAGGGTTTTGTTTCTCAATTTAAGCCGCAACGGCTTAAAAAAACACCTAATGTTTTTTAAAATTTTTAATACTTTATTCTTTAATTAACATTTTAGTTAGTCTCAAAATTAAATTTAGAAAAAAAATCAAGAATTACTTTTGGAATTAAAAAAAAAAAAAAAAAATATGAACGGTGCTATGTCTGTTTGTTTGAAAAATTAAGTCAATTTTTTATACAACTGCCCCTCCCGGCTAAACGTAGGAAGACAGACCCTCCAATGTGATTTCTTTTGTGTCTTGGTCCAACCTATAGCACCTGAGCTTTTATCACACCGTATACGCAAAACACCCTTATTATTTAAAAAATCCTCTGGATGACTTGATGGATTTTGTCTTCTACTCCACAGTCAGATCATAAGCTCTACAAAGCAAAGAACACTCATAAAGAGGACTATGATATTCGATTTCCTCAAACTATAAAAACGGAGAAAACAATTAATCGACTTTATAATTCCTTCCCTCCGACTGAATATGCACTCAAACCACCTTAAACTCTTAACTCAATAAAACAGGTAGATGCTATGTAAGGTATCTCTCTTCTAATGATGAGCAGCAGCAGCAGCAAATCCACCCTCTCAACCGTCATAATTCCCGTGCACCAGAACCAGACTATTATTGCGGCATATTACTTCAATTCAAAAAAAAAAAAAAAAAAAAAATCCCAACCCTCTTATCCGCAACCAAAGAGAAAACCACTACACCCCCTTTTAGGTATTTGTTGAGTTCAATTATTAGCATGTTGCACGAGTTTTCTCATATTACAAAACAGGGTAGAGGGATGTTTTTCTTGATGACAAAATAAATACCAAAGACACTTTGGGTAAGGTGTAGAGAGTCTGGTTGGTAGGTAGGTGATGCGGTGTGGTGTGGTGTAGTGGTTGGGCACATTCGTTTAACAAAACTGAACAAAGCGTTCATGTTCATAGACACTGCACCCAAGGTTTTCACGGTTTGAGGCGTAACGTCACCGGAGTGATAATGGATTCAAACACTAAAAGGGTTGATGGTACGTAGCGTCGCGCACACCATATGTATTAATTGAAGCTTTAAACATTTTATGGATTTCGACAATAGCATTGTCTATCTCCATCATCGGCGGCGGGCGGCCCGACCGTCCTCATAGACGTCGTTGTCGTCGTTCTCGTCTTTTCTAAAGGGAGTCCATTAAACGAATCACGGTAATCGCTTATAATTATGTAAATGGAATTAATTACAGTGCTTTCCATTTTCGTTTGTATTTGTCCGGCTAAATGTCCCATCATCATAAACAAAAAGAAATTTACAAAAAAAAACTCCAACCCCTTAGTTGAAATCTTTAACATCGTCGCATTGTTAAGGAGAATTTATTATTGTGAATCAATTTTCTTATCGTATGTGTGAGGCTGCAGTAAGTTAATCCTAATCTACTCCGAGATTAATGCGAATTTTTGAAGGAGAGGGTAAAAATGTCACAGTCGCAGATACATTTGTAGTTCCACTTCACACCATCAGTACCGGTCTCGCTATCGAATGGACAGCCATAAATCAACCCTTGACGAAACAAATGGCTCACCACTGCATGACCATTGATAACAGGCCTCCATTTATATTACTGAAATAACATCAAGCTCCTCTACCATTTGAACCAATTTACCACTCACTCAGAATGTGACTTCAGAAAATAAGGAAGAGGAATAAATTTTTAGCCATAGTTAGGGAAAAAAAATGAATTCATTTTGAATCACCTTGGCTACTGTCTCCAAGTTAACTTCAACTTCATAGCGCTAAATTAACTACGAAGAATTTTCTCATTTGAATAGACGGATGTTGAACGCACCCTTTTAAGTGTTCGTTACGTTGACGTCGCTCCCCAACACTAAAATCGTTTAAGAGCATAGCGTTAACGTAATGCCCTTGATTTTTATCTCGAGTCAGCACAAATGAATTTCAATTCCTGAAATTAAATCGAATGAGAAAAGATATGCTTTTGACTTTGGTTGCGAGGGGCGACTTAAATACTCATCGTCATCACATCACCGTTCACTGTTCACTGCGCTTATCAGAAATTGTATGGAATCGTAATGAGATCCTTAAATTGACGAGGGGTGGATGAGATGGGAGATGGTCATGGTCATATCTACGGGTTGTGTTAAAAAGATATGATACATCTATGTCAACAGACTCCTTGTCACTCAATTGTAGTTTTATGTTGTTAATATAGTAATTAGGATACGGTCATGAGAGTTCACTCGTATTGACCTTATGGGCGAAACTAGAATTTTACTTGCAAGGCAAAAAATATTGGTTTCATTTAAATAAGAATCGTGGGCTTTTTATGAAACTAATTCTACAACCGCAGAATCCGCTAACTTCTGTGACCAAAAAATGTCTAAAGTTGAGAGGAAGACATTCAATAAACCAAACGTAGAGATTCAAACTCAGAACGCTATAAAGTCGAATTACTATAGTGTGAAGCAGGGGTGTTGCAGATATTCGCATCCGCATCCGCAATCGCGGATTATTCGCATTGATTTCAACATCTGCATCCACATCCGCATCCGCATCAATTTATGCGGAGTTTATGCGGATGTGATTCAAAGTTTTTTTTAACTTACTATCTGCACACAGTTAAAAAGCAAAGAGAAACTATTCGGTTTTTTCATTTTTTCCAATGTACGCAATAACGTATTACAGAAATCCATTTGAAAAAAAAAAAACATAGCTAAGTGAGTGTTGTTTTCATACTAAGAGTCGACAAGAAAATATGGCAAATACCAACACACACTGAAGCGAAATTATTTTTTCTTCTTGTCGATTTCTGTTTCTTGTTTTGTTCTGTTTCTGTTCGGTGTGTTTTGCGTCTGACTCTCCCACGAAGTCACCAAATTCAAAAAAATCAAAAAAACAGAAAAAAGATTCAGAACCAGGAACTTCCGGGTTGTGTGACAAGGCTTGCTTTAAAAGCGATATGGCGATGATGCTAAATTCATCGAGTGAAGATGATGGTGAAGCAGAATCTGACAACGCAAGTCCCGAAACGCTTCTTCGAAGAGAGATAGCTACTTATCGCAATAAAAAAAGACTGGATTTGGATAATAATCCCCTCGATTGGTGGAAAACTAATGAAACAGATCTTAAAACACTCTCCAAAATTGCACGCAGGTATTTGTCACCTCCACCTGCTAGTGTTCCCAGCGAACAGCTGTTTAGTGGAGCTGGTTTAATCTACGATCCATTAAGAAACAGATTGGAGTCTGAGAAGGCTGCAATATTATTATTTATCAAATATAATTCACCTATTTTTAATTTTAATTATTAAACCATTTTCTTATTCAGTAACACAATGAGGTACAATACATTTTTATTTTTAAATAAAAAAAATTTAAAATTGATAAATTTTCATTCATTTATGTATTTAAAATGATATATATTTAGCAAATTCTAAGATCCGCATCCGCATCCGCGGATATTGGTTTCCTAAAATCTGCATCCGCATCCGCATCCGCGGATGTCAAAATTTGCACATCCTGGTGTGAAGCAGACAACTCGGAGAGCTTGTAATCACAATGCTTGTAGGGGAGTTAAGTACGAAAAAGATGAAGATACATTTTTCGAGGACAGAGAAGTTCAGGAAAGTTTTTAGAAACTACCTACCTAGAAGAAAAGTGGACATTTATGTTTCATTCAGCCTTATTTAGGTAACACCATATAACAATTTTAGGTTTTGACAAAATTGTCCATATGTGATAGCAATTTTGTTTTTGCAGAAAGACTGGTTTTTTAACTTTTAGGCTAAAACAAAAATAGGGCTTAACTTCATTTTAAAGAACGACTTTAAGTTGAAAATGGACGTAGCAATTCTACTCAAGTTGTTAGTGGCTCATTCAATTTTCAACGGACGTAGATTACATGAAGGGGGTCACGGGTTTTCTTTTCAAAATTAGTCTATGTGGTTTTTTTTTATCATGATGAATGACTAATTTTGAAGCGCAGAGTATTTATTAACTTTTTGGGAACTTTCCTGTCGGAACATCGTTGTCGTTAAGGGTTGGGCGTTGTCATTACTAGAAATTTGTAGACCTGATAACTTTTGTAAAGTTTGAGAAAATTTAAAAAGGTAAAAGCTAAAGGCCCAAGCTACCGAAAACAAAGTCTAAGAACAATCTATAACTCGAGATTAGGTGAACCCAATAAATCCACTCAACGCAGCCGTTATCGTTAGTTGCTATGACGAGGCCATAAAATATGATTGTACATCTTTTGACAGCCCTTGGCGTGGTGGTTAGCGTGCCTGCCTATTCGTGGGAGGTTCGAGGTTAAAAACACCCAGAAACATCTAGGGAAAATAATGCTTCTTCATAGGTAGCACCTTTTGCAACGAATTGGGAATTTCACTGATAGTAATTTCATATCATGTAAAGCTTTTCTATAATAGCCGTTCGGAATCGACAAAAGGCAAATTTAAGGTGCCTTTTATTCCCTTACAAAGTAAACGCTCTATAGGACCTGGGCTGACAGTGGTGTTATTTATACGGCTGTGTTCCATGAAAGTAAGTAATTAAGGACTAAACTTGATAATGGTTAGGTACTGAACAATAAATTTTACTCATTAACTTTGGAAATTGAAAACACTGTAAGTTTGGTTCACATAATCAATAAATATCTTTGACAAATTGTTTTGATGGACTCGAATTTGAAAATGTGGACGCTCCATCAAACGGTTTGTCGAATATGCGATGAATATCAAAAATATTTGAAACTTCAATATGATATGCTTGTCAAGCATATTTGGAAATCCAGAGGGGATTTCACTTCGCAAGATCGCGATTTTTTTTGTAAAAATCTAAAGAAGTCTACCAAAGACGTTGAAAATTAAAATTGAAGAGTATTAGAAATATCAAAAGGTGTTAAAAACGAAACGTGAAAATCTTTCTTAGTTTAAATTTTTTAATTAAAAACAAAACATAAAAAACCAATTTTTTGATCAGAGAATAAGGGAAAAACCCACAAAATTGAAATTTTTAGAATAGGACATTTGATTTTATTTAATTTGTCAAAAACTAAGAAAGACTTTCAAGCTCGATTTTCAGTGTTAGACTCAAAACTAAAAAGAGCATTGATAGTTAAGAAAAAAAGTGGCTTTTAATAAGGCAGCATTTGGTTAACATTTTATTTAAAGAAACATTTTTAAATTTTTTCCGAATTCTGACTAAACTGTTCATTGAGAAACTAAGTATAAGGCAGCTTTGAAAAACATTATAGTATTTGATAGTTAGTGGCTTAATTGATTTTTAATAATTTTTCTAGAATATTAAGTAAATTTTTGTAAAACTGCCCCTTCCACCAATACGGAGGTAGATAAATCTCCCACGATTTTTTCTTGTCTAAATCTAACCTATCCGTCTAGAGCTTTTTTCGCATACTATGCAAAACATTCTGCATGATGGAATTCAGCTTTTATAATATGAAGTAAGTTTGATTATAATTTATTAGAGGCTATGGTTTTCTGGCAGAGGATTGTAACTACACTAAGTGTTCGGCAATGGGTACCGTGTTTTTTCTAGTGTTATTCCGAAGAAAATATCAAAAAATTGAGCTTTATTCTTTAACGAAACTAAACTTTCATTTTTAACACCTTGACAACCTCATACCTTTCCAAGTAACCCAAATCCAAACTCAATACTCACAAATCGTTCTTACCGGAGTCGAGGATAGCATAGGGAAACTTTCAGCTTTCATAAAATAACGAAGGTCTGGCCATCTTGGACTTTTGAGCTTAACCGCTTACTTCCAGAAAAAAAAAAAAAATTTGTTTATTTGTTTTCCAAATAGAAGTGCAAGCTTCGATTTGTGCTACCTTTTTTCAAACTTTTAAAGACCGAGGGGTATAGATACAAATCTGTTTTGAATAGAGCATCGTGAATTGTTGTGTAGCCAAATACCATCTATTGAAAGCATTGTGGATATAAAGGTTGTATCAAATGTGTTTGTGAAAGAATTAAATTCTGTGGTCGAAAGATGAGGATTGGAAGATATATACGATTACAAGAAATCGTTATAAAAAATAAATCATACGCTGTTAACGTAAATTTATCGAAGAAAAAATTGATAATGCTTCGAACCCAAAAGAAATGTAGTGTAGTTTAAACAAATTTTTATTAAAAAAGGACAACTCAAGGATAACGTCAGTGGCGTACCTAGAAAATTTAGCGCCCGGGGCAAAAAATGATTTGCCGCCCCCCCCCCCCCCCCTTCTCGTTTTATGTGATCCTCATACATACAAACTCCGTAGATCACGTCCTCTCATAATTTTCCAGATAATTTTTTACAATTTTGATAATCTATTCATTATTCACTCAAATTCTTTTTTTCACTTTGAAAAATGGCGAACGGATCGCTCGCACGTGGATGTGTTTTTCCCTGATCAAAAATGCTTTGTTTTGTTTTTGTTGCATCTTATTCCCACAAAAAAGTTGTCAGAGCAGTCAGAGCCACTTTACCAATGCTTTGGGGTTTTCATCGTGGCGTAAATTAAATTTACGTGTCCAAGATCATGAAAATAGTCCTGCTCACCGCTTAGCTTTCTTAGAATGGAAGGAATTAGAACGAACTCTGAATCAAGGTGGAGGTATCGATGATGATTTACAACGCCAAGTTGCTGAAGAGGAAAAATATTGGAGGAATATACTCGAAAGAATTATCGCATCTATTCAAACGCTTGCACAACAAAATTTGAATCTGAGAGGACATCGCGTGTCAGTCGATAATCTAAATCCTAGGAATTTTTTGGGTCTGCTGAGATATTTGGCCAAATTTGATCCTGTCATGAAATCTCACTTCGAACACATTTCTTCACAACCAGGATGCTTATCGTATCTTTCTCCCAGAATTCAAAACGAACTCATCACTATGATGGGGAACAAAGTGCGTAAGTTTCTCATTTCTCAGTGCAAAGATGCGAAATATTACAGTCTAATGTTCGATTCAACTCCGGATTCCGCACATAAGGAACAGATGTCTCAAATTATCAGATTCGTCGAAGTTAAATCAAATTCAGTAAAAATCAAAGAAGTCTTCATTGATTTCATACCTCTGAAAGTCAAAACAGCAAAAGGAGTTACTGAAGCTATTACGAACAAACTGGACGAAGATGAATTAATCCTGAAAGATTGTAGAGGTCAATCGTACGACAATACACCAACAATGACCGGTATCCATACAGGAGTCAAGCAGAGAATCATCGACATGAATGAACAAGCTGTTTTCCTTCCTGTGATAATCATTCTCTCAATTTGGCAGGAGTACACGCAGCCCACGTCAATGTCCGAGCGGTAACATTTTTTGGAACAATACAGCGTCTCTTCACTTATTTCTCCTCCTCTACCCACAGATGGGACGTTCTCAAAAAATACGTGAGTATAACGGTCAAAAGGCATTGTGAAACTAGGTGGAGCTCAGAAGCTGAAGCTGTGAGATCAGTATCAACACAATTGGACGAAGTCACTTCAGCGCTGGAACATTTGAGAGATACGGTCACAGAAAATATTGATACCAGACAAGAGGCAGCGTTGGTTATCAATGCTATAGATAGAAACATTTAATTTCTTCGCTGTTTTTTTTGGCAGAAATTCTCGAATCATTTGATAGAGTTCAGAAACGGTTACAAGAAAAAGGAATCAGTTTCACTTATGTACTTGGACAATTGCAAATGTTGACAGGCAAACTGAATGATTGAAGAATCGACTTGTGCGACCGTGCCATTTGTAAAGCTACAGAAAAATGTAACGAGTTGGGTGTGAGCACCGCCATAAGAATTCGAAAAAAGCGAAATATGCCAGGAGAAACATCTGAAGATTCTGAATTGAATTCGGAAGAAGAAATGCGACGATCTCTGATTGATATTTTGGATAAACTTTCAATGGAAATATCTACATATATTTGAAGAAGCTCGATGAACGTTTTGGTTTCCTTTGTAATTTTGAAAAAATAGTACAACTTCCCAGAGATTCTTACAAAGATAAGCTTCTCAAAATAGAAGGAAAATGCAAGAAACTTGCCGAGTTTTATTCAGATGACTTGGACAACGAAGGCTTGTTCAATGATATTCAAGACGTCCTACTTTTATTAAAAAGAGCGAAGAAAAACGAAGAGGAAATTGGATTTTCGCCTGAACAACTTCTGTTATACATTTCATCAATGGGACGAGAAGCTTACAAGACATTAGCGACAGCTTTGCAAATTTTACTAACCATACCTGTTTCAGTTGCTTCTTGTGAAAGATCATTCATCAAACTTAAATTGATCAAATCTTACTTGAGATCAACCATGAGTCAAAGTAGATTATCAAACCTTGCAATTCTTTCAATCGAAAGTGAAACTGCTGCAATGTTAGATTACGAGGATATAATACGTGAATTTGCAGCAATGAAATCGAGAAAAGTTAAATTTTGAGTTTTTTCATTGTTATGAAGAAAAAGTTTGAGGTTTCAATGTTTCGAGAGTATGAAAATAAGATCGAAGTTTAATTTTTCATCAAAAATTCATATAAAATGTCAACGTCTTGTTTTTCATAGATTCAATTTGATTGTGATTAAAAAAATTTTGTATGAGAAAATTTTTTTGTGTATTACTTCTCAATTTTGAGGAACAGCGGAGCTCATTTTGCCGCCCCCATATCGTTGCGCCTGGGGCGACCGCCCCCCTGCCCCCCCCCCTAGGTACGCCACTGGATAACGTGTGTTGAATTTGATAAAGGCGTTTCAAAGGAGAATGATATTGCCAATAAATTTAATGACTTTTTCGTAAATAGTGTGATCGAAATAAATAACTCAATTCCTTGTGTGACGTATGTTGATCTTATCACGAATTTCGGCTATCCGTTCAAATTTAATACTGTTTCGTTAGCTCATATCCCAAGTGTACTTTCGCATTTAAAAAATAAGAGAGATAGTGCGTTTCTGTGTCCCAAAATGTATTTGGAAAACTTTGAAATATTAGGACCAGATTTACGGTCAATAATAAATAGATGCTTTGAAGAGGGTGTATTTCCCGCCTCTTGGAAAGAATCAGTAGTTAACCCGACAGAAAAAGTTTCAAATACAAAAATATTTGTTGAGTTTTGACCAGTAAATAGTATGCCTGTTTATGAAAAATTGTTAGAGAAAATTGATTTTTGAACAGATTGAAAAATTCTTTGAAAATAATAACATTTTAATAGAATCCCAATCGGGTTTTCGGAAAGAGTGCTTGCAATTTGATTGATACAAGCTGGAAAGAAAGTGTTTCTGAACGAAAGTATGTGTATAGTGTTTTTCTTGATTTGAAACGAGTGTTTGAAACATTAGATCGATCAATTCTGAACTGAATTGGTTTTAAACGTCCCTCGAAAAAAGAACCCAGAAAGTTAAGGTCAATGGACATTTTTCAAAATCAAAGTATGTTGACCTAGGAGTTCCTCGAGAATCAGTTTTGGGGACTCTTATGTTTGTCATTTATTTATATCAATGATATTGTGTGTGTTTTGAAGCACTGTGAAATTGCCCTGTTTGCTGATGATGCCTTGATTTTTTACGCTGCGGAAGAAAGCATTGAAGAGTCAAGAGTGCCACAGTAAAGTACAAGACGATCTGAATAATATCTACGTTTGGTTATGTCAAAATAAACTTAAGTGAAATACAATGAAAACAAAAAGTGTGATAATTACAAATAAAACTAATCTAAATTTTCATTCAAACCTGAAAATTGAAAATCAGGTAATGGAAAGAGTTTATGAAATAAAATACATTGGTATTACGATAGATAACAAAATTTCATTTGAAAGTCACATTGAATATACCCGCAAAAAAATTTCCAAAAAAGTAGGTTTCTTAAAAAGGATTAGAAGAAATGTTGCGATGTTAACTGCAATTAATATTTATAATATTACTGTGAAACCTCACTTCGAATACTGTTCAACTGTTTTGTTTTTATGTAATGAATTGCGAGACTTCAAAGATTGCAAAATAAAACAATGAGAAACATTTTGAAATGTAATAGATACTCGTCAATTAGTTTTCTGTTAGAGTCGCTGAAATGGTTAACCATTATACAAAGAATCGTTATGAATATGTTTATGTTTGTCTTCAAAATTAAAAATAACATGATGCCAGTATATTTTAACAAGATATGTAAATTATGTTCATGAAACTCAACCTTATTGACTCAGAAATATGAACGATTTTAAATTACCTAGTTTGTTAACAGCGAGACCTAAAAACTCTATTATTTATATGGGTTTTAAGATTTTCAATCAATTGATAAACCACGTAAAATATGAAACAATTGTGATAGCAATTAAAAGAAAAATAGTAGAATTCGTAAGACTGGCAGTAAGAATAACTTTCATTTCATACCGCTTTTTATTAATGGAAAATGTATTCAACATTTTCTTAACCTAACCTTATTTGTACATTTGAATCTTCTTCTTATATATAAAAATGAATCGCAAAATGTGTTGGTAAGCGCATAACTCAACAACGCCTGGACCATTTTGGCCAATTCCTTTTTTGTTGTGTTTGTTATTGTCAGGAGAAGGTTCTTATGACATAAAAAATTTAAAAATTGATATTCCCACAGGAATGGGTTTGGGAACGGAAACTTAGAAACTACTAGACAGGTTTCTATAACGATTCCAGCATTAGGGGTGCTATATTATCCCCCTCCATCAGTAATTCAGGTTATATTTCATCTCATTAATCCCACGGGAACGAGAACCGAAATCTTAAAGTTACTTGACCGATTTCAAAAATTCTTTCAACTCTAAGATGTTACATTATCCCTAAGTCACAATTACTTATAAGTGGTTCCTGTCAAGGTTTGTTCCCCATATTCCCACAGGAACGGAATTTAAAAAATTGCGCGGATATTCCGACGGGAACGGGTTTGGGAAAGCAAACTTAGAAACTACTGAACAGATTCCTGAACAGCCCTTCCCCTTCCTGCATTAAGATTGCTACCCCTCAATTAGTAATTTAGATTATATTCCATCCGTAAAGCTATTTCACCGATTTCAAAAATTCTTTCAACTCTACGATGTTACCTTATCCCTCAGTGACATAGACTTATATTTCACATATTTCCACGGTAATTGAAGATTCCCACAGGAACAGGGGCTGGGAACGGAAACCTAGAAACTACTGGACAGATTTCAAAAATTCTTTCGTCATTGGGATGCTACATAATCCCAAAGTAAAAACGATTATTTTTCATCCCCAAGTTCCCACTTAAGCGGAAAAACGAGAACGGGAACTTTAAAACTACAGACCCGAGCAACGCCGGGTGGCTCAGCTAGTTGTTAATAAATTGAATAGAATTGCATTGAACAAAGCGCGATCGCCCAAACTGATAACCTAAGGGTCTCACCTTTCAGATTGGATGTACTGGTTGAAATTTTACTGTCAAAATTCGTGTTCTTTGAAAAGTGAGCATCGTTTGTTACGGCCTTATTATGGTCGTCATAATCGACTTGGTGAATCAATAATTCGTGCTAATGTCACCAAATTTTGCACCAAAATTGCTTTGTTGGGTATTAAACCATCGACTCGCATGCATACAGTGCGTTTCGAAGACAATATTACAGTCGTAGCATCCAGTTTTAATGAGGACCGTAAAATGTGAATTAGTCGTCGTTCTCAGCAATTGGGCTTGCAACGTGTCGATATGGGTTTGAAAGCCTATAAAATACAACTTCTACAAGAACTGAAGCATTAAGGTCTACAACAACGTATAGTTTTTGCTGAATTGGCATTAGAACAGCTCCATGAAAATCCGCTGTTTTATCGTAAATTCCGTTCAGCGATGAGGCTCATTTCAGGATCAACGGATACGTAAATAAGCAAAACTGTAGCATCTGGATTGATAAACATGCCATACCGAATTACCGATGTATCCCAAAAAAACAACAGTTTGATCGGGCATCGGCCCATTTTTCTTCAAAGATGACCGTGGGAAAAACGTAGCCGTCAACTGCGAAAGATATCGAGCCATGATTTTTGTCCCAGTTGGGCGAATTGAACTTAGTTGACATGTGGTTTCAGCAAAACGGTGCCACATGTCACACAGCTCGTAATGGATATGTTGAAGGATGAATTTGGTGAGCAGACTTTGTTTCCAAATAACCCAGTGAATTTGCCGCCGTTTTTTGGCCACTACTTGTCGGGTTATTTTTAGTCGTTAGTCTAAGTGGGCAGGCCGAACACGATTGAAGCCTTACAGGATAACATAACAAGCGTAATTCGTGAAATATAGGCCTAGATAATCGAAAAAGCAACGCAAAGTTGAACCATCCTGATGGACAATTTGAAACGGAACCACGGAAAACATTTGCTTGGAGTTATCTATTAAACGTGAATGCAAGAGCGATTTAAATAAAAATTTTAAATATAAAAATGAAAATTTGAGTGTTTTATTTGATTAAAAAAAAAAAAACAGAATTCGGTTTCAAAATACTGGCGAAACTTAAGCTAGGCCCAGCGAAGTAAAATAATTAAAAATTTAACGTTGCATAAATTCGAAATATATTTAGCGAGATGCACGATAACTAAAACTCTTTGCTTGACAACAGTTGTACAGAGTGAAAATGGGCAGCCTGTTTGAGTTTAATTCTTAGAGACTTTTGTGAATCTGCCCCGACTTTTGAATTAAAAATTCTTGATCCTCGTTTATGCAAATAACGGACTCAACTCGTCGTCAATTGGCAAGTCCTTCGAGAGTGAATACAAATCGCCATAGAAAGCGCTTTCTAACTAAGCCATTCGGAATCGGCATGAAAAAGTCGACCCCTTCAACGCTTCAGGTTTCTATAGCTTTATTACGCTATTTTTCCGCGTCCATGATCAAGTGTCAGTGAACAATCTTCACCTATTTTTGATGGCTTAGCCTTAGCATTTAATATTTGCCCCCACACAAATGGAAATTCAATTGCATTGAGGATCAGTCTTAAGGACAAACAAACCACCAAATTTTGCTCTAGGTTCGATTTCACTATAATAAATATATTTATTTAAGATCATCATTAGTCAAAAAATATTTCTCTTCCTCCATCTCCGCACATCCCAGGCTACTTGCCACACCAAATACCACTACAGAAATGAAACCCTTGAAATTAAAAGTAAGCTTATAAACGAGTAAGTGCGATAAAATCTGCCTCTGGTATCCAGGCATCCTTCATATCCGGTTTGTTTTAAAAGCAAAATACAAAACAACAACAAAAAAATGAAAATAAAAAACAATAGAAAACCTTTTCTATGGAGCTTAAACTTTTTTTTTGTCTTTAATTTAAAGAAAATCAAAATGGCTGCTTGTCTTAATATGGCAACGTTAACATTTTCATGGAATGCTCCCAAAATCAGTGCAAACAAGCAGAAATCCGCGCCCCAAATGGAAAATCCCAGCAAGAGCAAGTGAAATAGCAGCATACCAATGTTCAAGTAAATATTTAGAGCTCCACCTTTTGCACGTTCTAGATTGGCCGGACATTCAACCCCCACATTCAAGCCACCATACCAATACGTGAGTCCTATGAATGATACAGTTACAAGTCATTGCGAGCTATGTAAAAGAATTTCATTTTATGAGAAAGCTTTTTTCTATACATTCAATGCGCAGGATTCACAAACAATGTGCTTTTCACCACAATTGGTTTCTTAAGGATGTTTAGTTCAAACATCCTTCGAATTGATACCAGAGGACTAGTGTTGATGATTTTCTTGCAAGCTCAACGGGTCCTCTCTGTTGAGGTTTCTATGTAACGTCGTTTACCTAGTCCTTCGATCCCAGCCATCCAGTGTGGTGCACTTTGCCGACTATTAGGCAACTCCGCTCATATCTAAAACTCAAGGGAGTTGGAGTGAAACGAAACATCCTTGCGCTCGAACTACAGGCAGATAGATAAGAGTAGGTACCGCGGTGTTGTTCCGAAAAACATGTACATAATGAAATTTAAAAAAAAGTAACTTGTACCTGTGCTTTCTGTTGTGATTTGTCCTGATGAGTGAGTGAGTGTCGCTTAGGCGGGTAACGCGTGATGTAACTTTATTTAGAACCCCTTAAAAATCGGTGATTGTAACAAGTGAAATAGTTCTTCGAATGTGTGTTTAATATTTTTTTTTATTCTCCATAAGCAGTATCTTTATATACTTTTGAGCAACACATTATATACTTTGAGTGTGCCTCACCGAAAATGCATTCCAGCTCATAGCTCTCAGACAGAGTTCGACTAGATCAAGGAACAAGACTCTGTCTGATGGCGTTAGCGGTGAAAATTTTTGTTCAGTTTGTAAAATCATTTGCTTCTTAAATTTTTATTTAGTTTAATTTAGTTTTTTACATAAACGACTCACATGAGAAAATAAAGTGCGAAACAATATATAAGAACTCTTTCCATTGATACATACACACAGTGGAATATGTAAAAACAAAAGTAACTTTGAATAAGAAAAAAATCCAAATCGATCAATTTATTTTCAATTAAAATTTTAGTTTATCAAAATGACACACTAAATTCATCGTAGTGAATAAAATGGAAAAATAAAAGTGAAAATGTCAGATAATTGATTGAATTTAACGCAAGCCAAAGCCTGGATAGTGAGGTATTGGGTCGAGTTGCTGTGAATCATCAGTTTCCTGCAACATTTGGAATAATTCATTTCGGATACACCTAACACTGGTAATTTATTTCAATGATTGTACTTTAATTGACATCAAACTCTTTTGTGATAAAATGAGGTTGAAAGGAATTCTTACGTAAGAGACGCAATGCAATGATGAGCCCTGGGCTGTTACATAACTTTTGCGTCACACCAACTGCAGAAGCACAGGGTGCCGCAAAAGAGTAGCATAATAGATACGAGTGATTAAGTGGCATGTACTCAAAGAGGATTGTTTTGTGGGATCGATCATGAGGGAAAAGAAAGCAGATCTCATAGTTCTTCAGTTTTAAGTACAGTTTTATGTACGTTTCAAATGAAAAGTTGCGATGTCGATAAAGATATCAAAAACATCTACTCCCTGGTCTTACCTTTGGATCTGCTTGTAGATATTTATCATTTAAAAGCAAAACTTGGCTGTGAGAAAACGTCGGAAGTCAGAAAATCGGGTTAATTAAAACGAAAGCAAGTCTTACAAAGAAAATATCTGCTGGGCAGTTGACGAAGCTTATGTAATAATTTGGCTAAAGACTTCTCTTTCTTGATATTCTGATATGCAAATATTCGATATGAAACAATGAGCTTTTACAATTTCGAATGCTGGACTATTATCATAAAAACGAAAAAGTTCTTTACTTGGTCCTTCGAGCCGAAAAATCGATTGTAGAACGAAACAAAAGTTTGACCACTTTTGGTCAAACATTCATCCCTAGTTGCTTAAAAAGCTAACTTCTATACTTGTCTAAAGCTTTATTTAGAGTAAAGATAAGAAGCTCTTAATTTCATATTCACGCAACCCTACCAAAATACAATGCAAAGCCTTTTCTTTCGGCTGCCGTACCGCTGTGTATTTACACCCAAATATTCTCGTCTAAATTGATGGAGCTTTCAAAATATCAATATTTGGTGGTGAGTACCAAGCGTGCGCGAAGTATGACAAGTAGATTACGGGCGATTCAAGTTCCTATCGATACAAAATGTTGTAACCTAGTTGTATCTACCTCTACTAGCAAAAAAAAAAAAAAATACTAAGCTCGGAAAATTGTAGTTTTTTTTTGGTGTATCGGAAGATAGGTTCAGTAAAAAAGTATCCATGATCGAATATTTCACATGGTTTAAGTTTTTTTTTTAAATTTATGTTGTGATAAGGCTGTGATTTTGAAAATCATAAATAATAAGTAAATAAATAATAAATACCAAAGATCGATTTTTGAAGGTCAAAGGTCAAGCAGTTGTTATAAAGAAAAAAATATTTGACTCTTTGGCTGCTCCACTCCACTTTTTTCACTTTAATAAGACTTTTCAAAGCAAATTAGAACGACAAAGAAATAGAAGGGGAACAGCTAAATAGTTTGCTGTTTGTCATTCGAACGTTACAAACTTGGAATTTTGTGTTAAATTTAAGAACTGCTCTTTTCAAAACGGATACATATTTACGTTAGTGAAGATGTAAAATGTTTGCTTTGCGGTCAGTCAAAACTTGAGTGCGTCAGCTTTCGTGTGAGTTTCATGGAGTTTTCATGCATGTGCTTTTTGTGTTTCAAAGATGGCGGATATTTTAAATCTAGGTTTGTTTCCAGTTCAAGTTATTCTAATCTCTTAAGTTAAAACAAGAACATTAAAAGTTCCAAATATTTAGTAAAAAGTTTATTTTGACACCACCTGATAAAAAGAGAACAGTTCCAAAAATAGACACACACTCTAACATCTACTTGCTTAATAAAGAAAAACCCACCATATCGCATCGCCAACTGTATAGGATAGCGCCTATGTTTAGAAGCTTTTGATGGAAGACGCTTAATGCACAACCATTTAGTTCTCACCGTTACATCGATTCTAAGCAAACCTTTTGGGATGAACCTTTAATGCGAAAGAAAAACGTATTTTAAGGAAATTAGTTATTTCCCATTGAAATTTTATTCGGATTTCGAATGTATTTTACTCTAAGCTTGAAAGCTCTTAAGTTAATCGAACAAAAGTTCACATCAAATTTAAGTGAA
Source organism: Melanostoma scalare (assembly GCA_949752695.1). Taxonomy (NCBI): domain Eukaryota; kingdom Metazoa; phylum Arthropoda; class Insecta; order Diptera; family Syrphidae; genus Melanostoma; species Melanostoma scalare. The sequence goes on along the minus strand of OX456986.1, from coordinate 31,418,643 downwards.
GAAGAATTCAAAAATCAAATATGTGGTTTTGTTGTAGAAATTTTGATATATATTTCCAATCTTCTGGTAGTTTATCGGTCTGAAACGGGCCGGCGGCGATGATAGTACAAATTTGTACTTAACTTCAAGTTTCCAAAACTACCCTTTTAACGATCTTTAAATTGTTGAACATGAGCTTCTATTATCTAGGCAGACCATCTCCTTAGCTTGTAGACTTAAATTGTGAGCAATCTTAAACCAATATATTTTATCTTTTTCGAAAAAGTCTAATTTCGTTTCGATTCTTAAAGAAATTCATTAAAATAACTAATTGAACTTTAGTTGCTTGCCACACACAAAAGTACTTAAGGATATCATTTTTAATGTAGAGTTTACGTCAATCCACTTTTTCTCAGCAACGCTGTGAGTCATTTCTAGTTTTCAGAACACTTCCGCACCATTTTAGGTTATTGTCATCGACCTTACTCCTTTCTGTCTTTTAATTATTTTAAACTAGGTTTTTCTAAAGTGTTTAATTTGTATTTCTTACTACCGCCGAAGTATGGGATCAAACGAGCTCGAAAATAGTTTAAAAATTACGCAATTTGAAAATATAAGCCAGAAAATTATCTCTTTTCGAAACAGTTATTGTTTTTTCGTTATATTTTATTTTTAATTCGTAGATTGTTAAATAAATAAAATGCTTCGAAACTTTCTGAATGAAGTTATTTGACATTACACAGGGTGTTTTGCATTTATAAAAAATTTATTTGTTTTTCTATTACAAATCAGCTATAGGCTACCACATACTATAATGTCTTTGAAATTTCAAACAAAATTTACAAATTTTGTAAAAATTTTATCTCAAGAAGCAAAAATTGATTATTTTTGTCGTTAGTACCTTAGTGGTACCCGTGGCGTGATGGTTAGCATGTCCACCTGCTAACCCAGAGGTTCGAGGTTCGAATCCCAGCAGAGGCAAAAATGTTTTTCAACGGGTATCGCCTTTCGAGAGGAATTGGCAAGTCCTACGTTAGTAAATTCATTGCCATGAAAAGTGCTTTCTCAATTAGCCGTTAGGAACAGGCAGAAAATTGTAGGTCCCCTCCATTCCCTCACAAGGCATGGTGGTGAGAAGTGCGCTAGGCTCAGGGGCTCCTCGCTCTATTGCGCGACTCTATTTATTTTTTTATTTATTTGTCCCGTAATGGAAGATTAATGGGTGATCAACTCGTTACTCTTACTTCGGGTTTCTGAGATCAGTAGGAGATTAACTTGCTGATCTCTGTGGTATCACAATGGGCCCTTGCGGCCTAAGTGTGTCAGGCAATGTACGTAGGCATTACTCATTGGCTGACAGCCACTTCCACCTAACTTAACCTAATATAGCTTAGTTTTTAAATAATATTTTTAGAAAATTAAGTAGAATTTTTATAACCCCTGCCATACAATTTTTTTCCTTGTTCTGATCAAACCTGAGTGTTAATTATTCAGTCATCTCCCTCATCTCCAGGCAGCATATCTGACATAAAAGTGTCTATCTCACTTCCCTCAGGTTAGTGCTGATTTTAGTATATGCTTCTGCCAATTTGAAGCAATTCGTGGAAACTACACATAACCATATTATTGTTTTATGTTTCTACGCTCTTTAACTGCTGAACGAGAGGAAAATTCTACACAACTTATATAACAACTTTAAATCGATGTTCCTCGCCTTATTGAATCTGTATCAAATCAACAAACGATAAGCCTTTGCTGCATTCACATGATCTGCATTTTATGTTCAGTAAAGTCATATCCTCTTCTCAAGATTCCTCTCTTCTTCAAAAAGACCTAAATGCTTTTCTTACTTGGTGCAATAAGAACTTTCTTGAGCTTAACGTTAATAAATGTCAATCTATGACTTTCTCGCGTAAACGCTTACCCTCTAGTCTTCGGACGTACTACTTCAGTAACGTGCCTATCCCCAGAGTTTCGTCTATTCGTGATCTTGGGGTTATTTGTGATAAAGAGCTGAATTTCCACTCTCACATTAACTATATTATAGCGAAAGCAAACTCCTCTCTTGGGTTTATCAAACGCTGGTCTAGAGAATTTTCCGACCCCTACGTCACTAAATCATTATTCAATACTTATGTTAGACCAATCCTTGAATATGCTAGTCAGGTTTGGTCTCCCTACCAAATAACTCAATCCCGTAGAATTGAAGCTGTGCAACGAAGATTTCTAAGATTCGCTTTGCGTAGATTGCCTTGGTCTGATCCGTTCATTTTACCTCCTTATGAAAGCCGTTTGCGACTAATTGACATGGTCACCCTTTCGAAACGTCGTCATATCGCCGACATAATTTTCGTCCATCAGATCTTGGCCGGTACCATAGACTCCCCGGAATTACTTGAGCTGATTTACATGAACACTAATCCACGTAACCTTCGTTCTGTCCCCTTCTTCCACCTCCCTCTCTCCGCACAAATTACGCTTATTTCAACCCCATATGCAGAATGCTACGTTATGCGAATGCTGTTGGAAATACCTTTGACTTTTCGCTTAGTTCCTCTTCTCTAAGAAAAAATCTATACTCCGCTTCCCCTTTCAACTTCTAAACCTTGCACTTCAACTTAGAATTAAGCATTGTATATTTGTAAATATATTTATTTATTTATTTGTTTATATTTTCTTTTTTAAGTTTAATTATTTTTAAGTTTAAATCTATTGTTAATCGCTTGTAGTAAGCTTAACAATCCTTACTAATATTATAAATGTTTCCCGTGCAGTGTCGGGTTAGAATAGCACTGCAGCGCCTCCCCGCTTGTCGTAAAAGGCGACTAAAGGAGCAATCATATCTAGACGACTAACATCAAAGTGAGTCTAGCGGCACACATACCACCTAAAAACTCTCCCCAAGTATGCATGCAGATCCCGGGGTTAACACGACTGGAGATTACCGGTGTAGTAAAAGGGAAATCAAACTCATTAAATGGAGCATGCATGTGTCGAAAAAGAAAAAGGATGAAAGGAAAATTTTTGAAAAATTTTGAGCATTATGGAAGTACTTGCAAACATAAGAAGCACTACCCCGCCAGGCAGTTCCATTGCTATGCATGGAGCTGGTCCTGGACCGAGCAGCAATGTTCGGGTCAGAGCTATACGGATTCCGGGGGCTAGCAAAGTAATGCGACGAGTTGGACGAAAATTTAGAGTCGCGAGTTGGAACGTTGGAAGTATGACTGGTAGAAGTCTTGAACTCGAAGAGATGATGAGAAGGAGGCGAGTGGACATCTTGTGTGTTCAGGAAACGAAATGGCGAAACACAGCAAACAAAGCCCGTTTCTTAGATGTAAAAACCAAGGCTTACAAGATGTTCTACTATGGAACAGAACAAGGTAGGAACGGAGTCGGTATCATCCTTGACCAAAGTTTATATAACAGCGTGTTGACCATTTTGAAGTCCAGTGACCGTTTGATGTCTCTTAAATTGGTGATGGAAGGAAAGGTCTGGAATATCATCAGTGCATATGCTCCCCAAATAGGGTGTGAGCAGGAGGAAAAAGATGCATTCTGGCTTGATTTTCATAACCTACTTAAGAACATCCCAAAAGAAGAGTATTTGTTTGTTGGAGGAGATTTGAATGGACATGTCGGGAAGACAAACGAGGATTATGAAGACTCCCATGGAGGTTTGGGATTCGGCACCAGGAACACTCCTGGTGAAGATATTCTAAATATGTGCAAGTCATACGGTCTAATCGTACTAAATACCATGTTCATCAAACAAGACCGACACCTTATCACTTACAGCAGTGGAGGAAATGAAACCCAGATTGATTACCATTTGGTAACCAATTACATGAAATCTCGGGTGAAAGACTGCAAAGTGATACTAGGAGAGGCTGCCGCTCAACAACACCGTCTTCTTTTAACAGAATTTTTTACGGATGCGTTGAAGGAAGTCAAACAAACAAAGGCTCCTAGGAGAATCAAGTGGTACAATCTGGAGAAAACCAAAGGACAGCAATTCATTTCGTATATGCGAAGTCAGCTGTGTAATACCATCGACGCAGTTTCAAATGCAATCACGGCACAAAATATGTGGGATCGCCTACAACGAACCTGCTTAGAGAGAGCCAAATCACTGCTAGGAGTCTCAAAAGGACACTACCAACAAGCTAAAGAAACCTGGTGGTGGGATGATGAAGCTAAAGCAGTGATTAGAAAGAAGAAAGTAGCTTTCCAAGCTTGGTCGAAGTGCCCCTCAAGAAATACAAATGAAAAAGCGCGTCTCAAAATGGAATACAAGAGCTGCAGAAAAGAAGCGAAGAAAAAGTGCGCCCAACTTCAAGCAAAAAGCACGGAGGGCCTGTATCGAGAGCTGGAAGAGATTTCTGCCCCAGCTGCTGAAGCAAATCAGGCAATCCAAGAGCTAAGACAAAGCAACTTGAATAAGGGAGCAACCATTTTCAAAATAGCCGCTCAGAGAAGGAGAAATGCGCAGGAGATTCGTTCGCCAAAGTTCATAAATGATGCTCAAGGACTGCTACTTGTGGATGACGACAAAATTCTTCACAGGTGGCGACAGTATTGCGATGATCTTTTGAATGAACAGTTTCCTCGGCGCCACTTTCCAACAGCTGCACCTAACTTTACGGAAGTATCCGACGTCACAGTCGAAGAAGTTAGGGAGGCAGTTAAGAACTCTAAAAAAGGCAATGCGATTGGGCCAGACGAGGTACCATATGAGTTTTGGAAAAATATGGGAGACATCGGGTTGAGATGGCTCACGATTCTCATCTCCAAACTTATAAGAGGTGACAGTTTGCCTAATCAATGGAGGGAAAGTTTTCTCCTTCCAATGTACAAGGGAAAGGGAGATACCAGAAGCTGTGACAACTATCGTTCGATCAAGTTGATGTCCCACACTATGAAGATCGTTGAGCGGGTCTTGGATAGCCGACTGCGGAAAATAATAAGGCTTTCTGATGACCAATGCGGGTTTGTCGCGGGTAAGTCAACTACAGACGCAATCCAAAGTATAAGGATCATTATGGAAAAACACCGAGATGCCTTAGAGGATTTGCATATTGTGTTGGTTGACTTCGAAAAAGCATTCGATCGACAACCACGAGATCTGATATGGGTGGCCCTCAGACACCGAGGAGTTCCTGAAGCCTATGTGCGAATAATTATGGACATGTACGAGGGAGCAGTTACAAAAGTGAGATGCCCAGCTGGAGTCACCGAAGAATTCCAAATAACAGTAGGTGTACATCAGGGAAGTGTCTTGAGTCCACTGCTCTTTATTGCTGTTCTGGATTATTTGCTCGAAGGAAAAGTAACGGACAATAAAGTAAAACAATTATTCTTTGCTGACGATGGAGCCATCATAAGCGAGGATCCTACATCCCTGCAACGAGCCCTTGACGTTTGGATTGATGTTCTGGAAGGAAATGGGTACCGTATTAGCGCTAAAAAGACTGAATACCTGTGCTGCCCTTTTTCTGATCCAGACAAGCCTATTCCAGACATTTATTTGAATGGAAATGTGCTTCCCAAGTGTGAAAAGTTTAAATATCTGGGATCTATGATCAATAGTGAAGCAACTTGTGATGACGACATCAATCATCGAGTAAGCGTAGGGTGGATGAAGTGGCGAGAAAACTCCGCTATCTTCTGTGATCGAAAAATGCCCCCTAAGCTGAAGGGAAGACTCTACACAGCAGCTGTCCGTCCAGCTCTGACATACGGTTCACAATGTTGGACAATGTACAAAAAGTATGAGAGCAAATTGACGGCAGCCGAAATGAAGATGCTTCGGATGACAGCAGGAGTAACAAAGCTTGATCGAATTAGAAGTACTAAGATCCGTGGAAGCCTTCATGTCAAAAGTACCATCTTGGACAAAATTCAGCACGACCGGCTCAGTTGGTATTGTCATGTTCAAAGGAGAGATCCGCAGAACCCCGTCCAAAAGGCAATATCGTACAACGTTTCAACAAATTCGCGACGAAAAAGAAAAGGCAGGCCAAAACACTCCTGGTACAAGCAAATGCAAAAACAGCAGCATTTGGTTGGCCTCAGACATGGAACAATCCAAAACCGGGAGGCTTGCCGACGCTTTCTGAGGTCAACGCGGCGTACCCCACAGGCGGATCACTAGTGTGAAGCAGAAAAGTGGGAGAGTTGTGATCGCTTCAAGATCACTACTCGTAACGCCAGAAATGGAAAAGAAGAAGAAGACTAATATTATAAATGTGAAAGTCACTCTGTCTGTCCGACTTTCTATGTTACCGTCTCCCGCCCAAACTACTAAACTGATTGAAATGAAATTTTGTACAGAGATAATATCGAGCCTGAGGAAGGACATAGGCTATATGTTTTATCCCTAAATTCCCACGGGAGCGGGAACATATACGGGAACTTTGAAGTTAAAGCACCGATTTCGAAAATTTTTCCACCATTAGAATGCTACTTTATCCCCGAGTAACTTAAAAATTAATTCATCTCCATATTCCTACGGGAACCGGAGTCATTACTAATATAATAAGTGCGAAAAAAGCTCTGTCCGTTTTTCTTTCTATGTTAACATCTATCACCCAAGCTACAGAACCGATTTAAATGAAATTTAATACAGAGATGATCTAGAGCCTGAAGAAGGACATAGGCTACATTTCATTCGAATATTCCCACGGGAACCAGTCTTCACTAATATTATAAATGCAAAAGTAGCTCTGTCTGTTCGCCTTTCTATGTTACCATCTCCCGCTCAAAATACTAAACTGATTGAAATGAAATTTTGTACAGAGACAGTCTCGAGCCTGAGGAAGGACATAGGCTATATGTTTTATCCCTAAATTTCCACGGGAGCGGCAACGTATACGGGAACTTAGAAGTTACAGCACCGATTTCGAAAATTCTTCCACCATTAGAATGCTACATTATCCCCGAGTAACTTAAAAATTAATTCATCCCCATATTCCTACGAGAACCGGAGCCATTACTTATATAATAAGTGCGAAAGAAGCTCTGTCCATTTTTCTTTCTATGTTACCATCTATCACCCAAGCTACAGAACCGATTTAAATGAAATTTTATACAGAGATGATCTAGAACCTGAAGAAGGACATAGGCTACATTTCATTCGAATATTCCCACGGGAACCAGTCTTCACTAATATTATAAATGCAAAAGTAGCTCTGTCTGTTCGCCTTTCTATGCTACCTTTTCCCGCCCAAACTAGAAACTGAGAAAGGACATAGGCTGTATTTGTTATCCCTATATTACCACGGGAACGAGAACGCACACGGGAACTTTGACACTATTGCACCGATTTCAAAAATTCTTCCACTGTTAGACTGATACACTATCCCTGAGTAACATAAATTGTAAGTTATCCCCATATTCCTACGGGAACGGTCACCATATTCCCACGGGAATGAGAGTCTTTACTTATATCATAATTCTGTCTGTCTATTTTTAAACCTATTCATATGAATTTTGGTACAGAGAAATAGTGTTGAGCCTGAAGATGGACTTATAGGCTATATATATTATCCCTGTATTCCTACAAGAATGCAAACGTAAACGGGAACCTAAAAAATACTTAACTGATTTCATGAATTATTTCCCCGTTAGAATGCTACACTTTCTCAAAGTAACATTAACTTTAATTTATCCCCATATTCCCATGGGAACGGAAGTACGTACTAAAATTATAAGTCCGAAATCAACTCCGTCTGTCTGTTTTTCTTTGTTACCATCTACCGCCCAAACTATTGAACCTATTTGTATGAATTTTGGTGCAGAGATAGTAATGAGCCTGAAAAAGGACATGGGCTGTATTTTTTATCCCAATATTCCTACGGGAACGGCAACGTACCTTGAAACGCCTGAATCGATTTCAAAAGTTTTTTCACCGTGAGGTGATTTCTGTCAAATGGTCGATTATACAGTTGACCTGAGAAGAAATGTCAATCTTGATTTTCAAATAAATATTGGCAATAGGTTATGACTGTGTGAAAAGTCGATTTCGGCGCCGGCTAATGAGATAGTTAACCATATAAACTAATAAATTATCTTTGACGATTGGCGGATTTTGTCCAATGTCTATCAGTAGACAATATTATGGACACTGAGCAAGTCACATCAAACCCTATAGAGTTTCTCAATTAATTAGAACTATCAGGAGTGGCTGCAAGTTGGTGTTCCAGTGCCAATAATGAGTAATCTAGAATAGTAATCTAGAATTGTAATCTAGAATTGCTACAAATTACACATCTGGGATGTGGCGTTATAAGAGTTTTAATAATGACTGGAACAGCGAAAATAGAAAACTATTGATTCCCCGTATTTCCTTAATTCCCACTGATTTGTCATTTTAGTTTAAAAGAGTGTTTCAAACTCGCAAAACCTTTTTATTTGACAAAAGATGGAAAAAGTAAGAACGTCGTGTGTAAAAATGTACTGAAATAAGATAATATAACAATAGTTTACTAAAACAAAAAAAAAAATCCTGCCGAAAGTCACTGTTCCAGGCGGACGAAGTCGCGGGCACAGCTAGTAAATCAATAAATCAAAAAAACCTATCCATCCTGAGCTTTTGTTGCATCACCTACGTAACCGGCTGCACTAACAAGTCGTGTTTTTTCTTTATAGAACAGTTATTTTCTCTTAGACTTGAAAGAAAGAAAGTTATGTTTCATGATGTTTTCAATAAAATTTTTCTTTATTAGCACACTTTCTGCCATTTTGTTTTTGTTTTTAGCAAAAATTCGTCGAACGAGCACTTTTTATTTTGACTTTGATGCTACACAGCTCTTATTGCAATGACTAAAAAATTTAAATCTGTTCATGTTTATTTCCTATAGTCAATAAAATAGAATGACATTAAAAAAAATTGCAATTCACTTATGGGTTTCCTTTTAAATCACAGGTTATTTATTTGTTTTCTCTTCCAAATCTTAACAGAAAGACAGTATCATACATCCGCGAAACTAAATGAGTCGCTTTAAACTTGATCAGCTTTTGAATTGTGAACTTATTTTTTTATTTACGAAGTGAGTGCTGTTTGGCCCAAAACTTTTCTTGAAGTAAAGTTTTGGCTAAAATATCAATTGGGCTGTGATTTGACTTCTTTGATTTTTTTTTTAGAACGGCGAAGGAACAAATCAAATCTCAACAGAATATTCACATAAAACTTTATTTAATACTAGGTGTGCCAGCGAATTCGTGCACAAGTATTGGCATAACTTTTTTATTTATTAACCGATTGACATGAAATAAAAACTAAATGTTAAGTGAAGCTTACCACAATATATTACTGAAAACCCCATCTAGATAGGATACACCGTTTCTGAGATTAGCGTGCACAAACAAACAAACTGTTACGTTTTTATTATATGTATAGATATAGATATAGATAGATAGATAATAGATATAGATATAGATTGAAAAAATAAAAGAAGAGCTTTCCAAGTAGTCAAAGCTGAAATCTGATAGAGACTCGAATTCTATAAATCGGAATGTCACGTCCGTCGTAGTCAAAAACTTCTACTAAAATAATTAAAACCGAGAGCAAAACAACTAACCCATCTCATTGCTGATCTATAGTTTGAAAGAAAAAAAAAGCAATTGGTACAAATTTGGGGTGTAAACTGTAAATTTTTCAGAAAAGCTTATGTAAACTAAAAGATTGTCCTTCACTTAAAAGCAGGTTTGTTGACAAAAATCGGCTACTCAATTTTTCAATGTTAAGTGAAACTTCGTTCTTGAAATGTTATACTAAAATAATAGCACATAAATGGTGCCCGTGGCGTAATGGAGTCTGTTTGTTATGTGATGGGATATTCGTATTTCGAGTCCCACAAACGGGTATTACCTTTCGCGAGGAATTGACAGTAATTACCCACAGCTATGAAAAACGCTTTTTCAGGTTTACATATTGGCTAAGAGCTGGAAGCAGATTTTTGGAGTGATACATCAAAAAATCAGAAAAAGTTTCCTGCTTAAAAAAAGTGTACAAAAGACTATTTAGATACTATAGATTTCACTAGACACTAGATTTCTTTGAAAAAAATCTACACTTTTCGCATAAGCGGAGTTCACACTGTACAATTAGTTGGACAGACTTCGTTTGATGGATGTTGGAAGGTAGGGTGTATTTTGCGTTCACACTTATCAGACTTGTAGTCCACTCTGTTCAACTTGAAGATTTTCAAAAATATTTGAAAACCATCCAACAATTTGGGAAAGCGGTCGTCTGAGTTTTCACATTATCCAACATTAGTCGTTCAAGCCAAAGTCTGTCCAACTAATTATGCAGTGTAAACTCCGCTATAGTTATGATAAATTTTTTTTTGACATTTCAATTCCTTGTTCAAAAAAAATTTTAAATCTTACACGAAGAAATTGGAATTTTTTTTGTTATTTACTTTTGATCATCAGCATGAGCTTTGGCTGCAGCACTTTAAAGCAGCTTTATCTTAAACTACCGTTCTCTCAAAAGAGTCCCTATTGTTAATTAGTTCAAACCCCACATTAAATTGGCCTCTTGTCAGGACGGTATTTTGAAGACTATATTTGTTTGCATGCAAGATTCGTAGATCGCCAACGTAACCTCTAACTGCAAATTTAGACTTCGTCTATTTTGAAATTTTCAACTGTAATTTCATTCAAAGTATGAACATAAATAAATAATAATCGTTTCGCATCAGGTGAATACCACACAAAAGAATTTTTATTCCGGTAGAAGTTGCAAATAGATTTTTGTTTCATTCTGATATACATAATGAACATGTGCCCCTGTTCTGTAAGTATCGCCTCGATAAAAGCAGGCGATAAACGGTGGAAAATGGAACAAAATCCTTCTAAATTCATAGAATTTCGTTCCATTTTCCACCGTTTATCGCCAAGGCGATAGTTACAGAACAGGGGCAATGGACACGAAATTTTCCTTACATCCTATCGGAGTCTTCCACAAAGAGCTAGAGTGGTTCATTTAAATTTTCACCTAAGGAAGTCAGCAACATGTTTATGAGTAATGCTGTTCGTGATTTTTTTTTTTTCAAGAAAATCGCTTTACGTGAAGAATTGGCAATTCCTAAAAGAGTAATGTCAAATTTTACGATATCAAGAAAACTTCCTGAGAGCATTCCGGCAAAATTTGCATGTCATGAGAATTGAATACGATATATGAGAAGTGTTTTCTTAAATATGCTTTGCAGCAGTCTAGGTCCCCATTCTCCCGTTATACTTAGTTCGTTTGAGCAACAATAAGAAATATTTAAAACTTAATTTCAAAATATGCCGCACCTGGGGCTCAGAAAACCCACACGTTATCGTTGAAAAGCCAATGTATATGCTTTCACAAGGAGTGGCAGTTTGGTGCGGCTGTGGAGTGGTGTTGCATTAGACCATTTTTCTTCGAAAATATGGCTGGGAACAACTTTCGGCTAATAGTGCTCTGCAGTGCCATGTTAACAGAAGTTTTTCTTATTTAAATTGCTGAAATTGATGGCATATAAATTTGAACGGCAGACGTCTGGTTCATGCAAAATGTGTGAGCTATACCACACAGACAAGCTTCAAGGCTTGTTAAGATTTTGCGACGCACCAGATCTCCGAATCTTATTGTCAACCGCCAAGACGATGACCCCTTTGGACTTTTTTTCTGGGGATCCGTAAAAGATCGATTTTTCGCCAATTATCTTTTAAATCAAGCAGCTAAGGGCAATATCATCCATGCAATCCTTGAGCGGCAGCCCAAAACGATTAACGCGAAACGCGGTCTTGACTGTGTTGAACAGAATGATCTATCGAAGCCAGACGTTGAGTTTCATAATCGATGAGCATGCTTGCTCTTATCAACCCAACCTTTATAAAACAAAAAGTTATTTTTGTTTCGCTTTCATCCACGTCAAACCGTAACGCTCAGCTTGTCTGCTTATTTCGTTGGAGTTAGAGGTTATATAAGATTGTTTTTCAAGAGTTTCGCCTTTCGCGAAGATTTAGCAACTTCTCCGAGAGTAATCGTACACTGTCTTGAGAAGCGCTTTCTCACTGAGCCGTTCAAATTCTGCATAAGATTGTTGGTCCATTCCTTACCGAGGTTTGGTTGAGAGAAATGTATCTTAATGTCCCAAAGGTCTTTGAACTCTATTTTGGAACTCTGCAATGTTTGTTTAAGAACCGAAAATGAAATGTTTGAAAATGTTTGTTTAAGAACCGAAAAGAATTCGTCCTACCAAAGTGTTGTTGGTAGATAAAATTCTCATCCCCTTTTTACCGGTTCTATTTCTTGGTATATATTACTGAGCGCAATCTGCATTTTCAGACATTTATTTCTTTCGTATTAAAAACAGATCCTTGAGTAATCTCAACTTTGTTGTTTTGAATCTTACGACCAGCAGAAGTCGAAAAATCAAGTTTTTTGAAATGGCAGAAAATTAAGAAATGAGTAGACTCTTCAAAGGACCATTTATCAAAAAAATTATAATTGATTGACCTCTCTGTTGGCGCGTTCGTTGAACTTTGTCCAGGGTTGACCCCGGTTTTCTTGACAACTCCATGAGTTGTCAAAAGAAAAACCAGGGTTTTCGGTTCTTAAAACACGCTCAATTTTAAAATCATCACACATGCCTGTCATTTGAAAAAGAAAAGAAACATGCTATTTTTCATCCCCCTGAACTCGTCCTAGCAAAAACTTAATGTAACTTCAAGGTGAGTTGAGGGCAAACCCATAAGGGCTCAAAAAAGCACTCAGTTTGAAAAGTTGAAATTTTTTTTAAAAACGCGACCACAGTTCTTGGACAAACAAACGTAGTATTGGTCCTCGAATGCTTATCAATAAAAGCAGTTAATTTGCGCAATATTTTTAAAATAGAAACCACTCACATTGGAAAGGTCCTGCACTTTTACTATTTAACCTCAGTTAAAGCTCTAATCTTTGCTTGCCATGTTTTATGCAGTAATTTCACTAAAATATATTTTAACGAACAAACAAAAAGGATAGAAATGATTTTTTTATTTTCCTCTTCCAATTCTACTTAATTATAATCAGAACAATTCTCATTTCCAGAAATAATGCACACCATCAACCCCTAGAAGAATCAGATCCCTTCTTAAAATGGATTACTATGAAACAATATAATCATCGTATAACCTGCAAATCTTTATAAATTGCAGAGAAGGTGCCATTACAGCATTTAATCGCTAAAAAAGGTGTTTATCAATTCGACGACAAACACAGCCTATAGTTAAAGCCTGCCAGCTATCATATTTACAAATTGCAAAAGACCCCATGCCACCAAGAGCTGACATTATCCCCTCTTAAAGCGTTATCATCGAAGAGCACTGCAAACAGCAATCAGTGGCATAACCATCCCCCACATAGCATCTCAGAGGAGGAAACATCATCGTCCAGTATCTTTTCCATCATAATTTGTAACTTCCACAGTTAGACACGCAAACTTATCGGCAACAAAATGAAGGGATTACAAACATTCAAAGAGAAGGCAACCGGAGTTTTTGGAGGGTAAGTCTCTAACCATATCAAATCATAACCGCATTTGTGAATGAAAATTTAATTTAACGGGCGACTGCCCGAATAACTGGCGCGCATCTTTACAGTCAACGAGTATTTTTGATTTATCGACTTCTTTGTTTCATGCCGTGATAAAAAAAAAGAAGAAAGAAATAAACTCAAACTCATACTCAAATTCATTTTCTGGACGCGTACGTTTTGAAAATTGCAGAAGTCATTTACCCTGAACGAAAAGTATGTCCATGTCCATATACCCACCACACACAAACAATAGATGATATCGATCTGAAGGATTGAGAGCACTTGAAGTCCTTTATTTCCAGCATTTTTGTAGTGGGTATCGCACATCATATCATATCCTGTCAGGAGCCTCTTTAATGAGCTGTTCTTCTGAAGAATTTTCATTACTCAGTGTTCTTCGTCTTTTATTATTTACTCTCAACTCCTTGATAATTGAGACCTAAGCGGGAAAAATGTATTCCATAGGCAAATACATAATGGTCGGATGGGTTTCAGGAATTTATTCCTATTTGAAGATGCTGGGCACGTTTGAGAGACGTGCCAATAGAGCCACAGACGAGTCACTGGATTTAAAAAGCTTTTCGCACTTATAATGGTATGCGAGTTGCAGTGTGCACAACTTTCACTTAATTCAAATATAATAAGTCTTGTGTTGAGGAAGAGACTTCATTGACCTTTATATTCGTCGTCGTCGGCGGCGTTGTTAAGAATGTAGAAGAAGCATGAGGACTCAATTCAGGCGAGATAAAATGCGAGCGAAATGTATGCCTAGCTCAATTTGTGTTATGACCTTGGAGCTCACCACATCGATTTATATCATAACTTATTGGTAAGAGAATGATTCCGCACATTTTTTCAAACCTATTCATGACTTGAGAGTCTTAGCAAAAATGTTGGTTGTGTAATAAACATAACTCGTATGGTAGAACGAATTTGAAAGGCAGTGTGTTCTCACAAACTAGGTAAACAGACATTTTTCCAACATTTTTTACCCAGAAGAAGAACAGGTAATAGATGCGGCACGTTTTTTCGAATCTATCGCGTAGGGTAATTGTGACGGAAGATATTCCTACGCGGATCTTCAATTTTATTAACAAATTCTGTCGATTCAATCGATAAGTCTGAAGCCTCGAAATGTGAGAAAAGCAGAAGTTAAAAGATTTTTGCAAAAGGATTGAAGACAAACATTTTCCAACTGGAGATGGAAATTTTTTCCCGCGTTTACTTACAAGACAAGCAAAGCGTATCTGCAAATAGACGGGCACATCAAGTTTAGAGTGGGCCGGGCATAAAAGCTTGTCTGAATAATAACTTGTGAAGAATGAAAGGACCAACCATTTTTGTCGATTTGGGACTGCTAAATGAGAAAACGCATTTCAGAGCAGTGTATTAACTACAGCTCTCGATTTAACTACACGTATATTGCTAGCACTTGTACCAAAAAAAAAACAAAATTTAGATACACTTGTAGACGTATAGCTTTAAAATATAAGTTTAAGTAAGAAAAAACGTGTAGTCACGAGAGAGGGTTGTGATTTGATTTAAGATCAAGCATTATTACTTCAATGATGTCACAATGACTCTTACAAGACCCCAATTTTTTTTTTCTGTTATACATGTTGTTTTTGTTTGTAATTCAAATCTATTCGAAAAGAACGGTGAGGAAGTTAGTTAAGTAAATCTGTCTTTGGACAATAAAGAGGTTAAAAACAGCATAAAAAGAATCAAACATCTGAACCTAGGGCTTACAAATGTATTTTTAAAAAGCCGTCTTTTTTTACTTAAAAACAGGAAAGGTATTATATCTGGGACAAAACGGGACTAAATGTTTGGGCACAACAAACTTAGGATGAGCCAGATTCTAGTGGATGCTATTCAACCATGTTTGTGATGATTGAAGCGGATCTACAATATTTTGTTAGATTTTGAAAGAACTTTTCGTGGCACTATAAAACTCGAGGAAACTCGGGAAAGCCGACAACAAAAATAGTTTTTCAGTTATTACCCAATTTTGAATTTTTTTTTTAATTGAGTAGGGCGAAGGTAAAACACCTTTACTAGCAGGTCGACCTGAAAGATCTTTTGTGCTGTTACCTTAGGTTTAAACACGTAAAGTGTAGAGTTGTTCATTCGAAGTTGAGGTGTAAGAACCTAAAAATATTCGAAGAAGAGGTGTTTCTAAAGTCAAAGGGATTAGTGAATCGTTTTTGGAAAAATTTTAGCATAGATCTAGCTATGGCAGGGCATTCACATAAAATGTGTTCAGTCGTTTCTGTGTCTTGGAGACAGAAACGGTAGGTGTCATCCTGGCTGATGCTCATGTTTTTAAGATGATATCCGAGAGAGCAGTGTCCAGTGATGAAGTCTGCAAGTAACTTTGTGTCACGTTTGCTCACGTCAAGAATTTCTTTCATGCTTCTTTGAGATAAGTCGATGAATAGTTTTGACTGGCGTTGTTGGCCGTTTGAGTTATTCCAGGTGTGGATCATGTTCTGCCGTTCCCAATGAACCAGTTCGCGTTTAATGCTACTGCGGTCTCCAAATCAGTAGCTTTACAACTTAGTCTTAGTTGTAAAAATCAAACTTCTTCAAAATTATAATGGACCTAACAATAGTTATCGAGCTTACACAAATATATGATACAACAACACCGACAATTAAATAAAGCACCGTATTAAAAAAACTTCTAAAAAAATTACCCGTGTAGTTCTTAATGCACGTGTAGTACTAATACACGTGTAGTACTAGATACTCATGCACTTGGGGGCTCTGGTATCTACTACTTGCCATTAGTCCAGTGCCCATATAAAGTTCATGAACAGTTTTGATATAAAAAAATGATTTGTTTTTTGTTTTTATGAAAGAGACTTGATTGATAACTAAAATCCAAGATGGTGGCCGAAATTTGATTTTATCTAGTAAAAAAACTCGAATTTCAAACATTCAACTGACGATTTTAAAGATTAGAAGATTCATCGAAATCGTTTTGAAGTCCACAGGGAAGATTCAAACTCTTGGATCGATTATGATACAATTTTTTCATGTGGTCCCCCACACGATTTCTCTTTGATTTTTTTTTGTTGTGGTCCCCCCCCCCCCCCACACACACACACAATTTCTTTTCAATTTTTTTCTTGTGGCCCCCTCCCCTACACAATTTCTCTTAAATTTTTTCTTGTGCCCCCCCCTACAGTTTATTCCAATTTCTGGGAGCCTGATAAGCTTTCGTTTTTAGCAGGTGGGTCCCCCACACAATTTCTCTTCATTTTTTCAGGTTGTCCCCACAACTTCCGCACAGTTTCTCTTTGATTTTTTCATGTGGTCCCCCACACAATTTCTTTTCAATTTTTTCTTGTAGCCCCTACAGTTTATTCCAATTTCTGGGAGCCTGATAAGCTTTCGTTTTTTCAGGTGGGTCCCCCGCACGATTTTTCTTCAATTTTTTCATGTGGTGGGTAGGTCCCCCACACGATTTCTCTTTGATTTTTTGTTGTGATCCCCCTCCCCCCCCCCCCCACACACAATTTCTTTTCAATTTTTTTCTTGTGGCCCCCTCCCCTACACAATTTCTCTTAAATTTTTTCTTGTGGCCCCCCCTACAGTTTATTCCAATTTCTGGGAGCCTGATAAGCTTTCGTTTTTAGCAGGTGGGTCCCCCACACAATTTCTCTTCATTTTTTCAGGTTGTCCCCACAACTTCCGCACAGTTTCTCTTTGATTTTTTCATGTGGTCCCCCACACAATTTCTTTTAAATTTTTTCTTGTGGCCCCTACAGTTTATTCCAATTTCTGGGAGCCTGATAAGCTTTCGTTTTTTAAGGTGGGTCCCCCACACGATTTTTCTTCAATTTTTTCATGTGGTGGGTAGGTCCCCCACACGATTTCTCTTTGATCTTTTCTTGTGGTCCCCCACACAATTTCTTTTCAATTTTTTCTTGTGGCCCCCTCCCCTACACAATTTCTCTTAAATTTTTTCTTGTGGCCCCCCCTACAGTTTATTCCAATTTCTGGGAGCCTGATAAGCTTTCGTTTTTAGCAGGTGGGTCCCCCACACAATTTCTCTTTGATTTTTTCTTGTGGTCCCCCACACAATTTCTTTTCAATTTTTTCTTGTGGCAGTTTATTCCAATTTCTGACACGGACAACATTATCAGTGCGGAGATCAAACGGAGAATAACTCTTGTCAATCGTTGCTTCTTTGGGTTAAGAAGGCAATTGAGAAACAAAACCCTCTCTAGAAAAACCAAGGCGACCTTGTATAAGACCTTGATCATCACAGTCCCGCTGTACGGCGCGGAATCATGGACCTTATCGAAAGCGGATGAGGAAAACCTTGGTCGTTTCGAAAGAAAAATTCTCCGAATGATCTTTCGTCCCGTATGCGAAGACAATGTGTGAAGAAGGAGATACAACAACGAGCTGTATGAGCTGTACCGCGACATGGGCATAGCCAGAAGAGTACGCATCGCGAGGCTACGATGGTTGGGCCATGTAGAGCGGATGGACCCAAACGCTCCGATTCGTCGGGTGTTCGAAAGCACATTGCAGGGAAATCGCGGAAGGGGAAGACCTCGTCTTAGGTGGCGCAATCAAGTGGATGAAGACCTCAACCGACTTGGAGTGCGAAACTGGAGAGAACTCGCCCGAAATCGAAATCGTTATAGAAGGATGTTGGCTGAGGCCCAGGTTCACCCCGAACTGTAATGCCCACCTAAGTAAGTAAGTAACTTGGTAATTGTCTAAACTGTCCCTTAGGAAAATTGATGATTTTGTGGAATTGTCGGAGAATCTGCGACAGTTGCGTAATTTCGGATCATAAAAAATTGTCATGACAATGAATTGTCAGAAATTCCGCGACAAATTTTTAGTGAAAATTTTTTCATTGAATAGAAAAAGTTATACAAATTACAATTTTGTCAGTTAATGTAATTGACAATTGTGACAGGCTATTGAGTTTCGGTAAAAAAGTGATAACTGATAAGTTTTATTAAAAAAGTCTAATATTATGTTTCCAAGTAAAAGTGATGATGAATCTGATTTGCAAATTCGTGAAATACGTCATCCTCGAAATTTTAAAGACAGAATTGACAATGATTTTGCTGCATTAAATGATTTTCAATTTAATGAAAAATTTCGAGTCGGCAAAAGTACAGCGGAATATATTTTGATTGAAATCGGTCGACATCTCCAGCATCCAACAAAAAATATCATGCCCTTAATGCTGAGACCCAAGTCTTGTGTGCTTTACACTGTACCTAATCATTAAAAAAAAAAACGAAAAAGCTCTCAACAATATCTAGCAAATTATGTGAAGAAATACTGTGCACAATTTTAAAGCGATTGGTCCAGTAGAATTTGAGTTATCGTGCACACGGACTTCAAATATGACAAGTCTCAGAAAAACGGTTTGAAAAACGCAGAAGAGTTCTGTCCCTTAGCGGCATTAAAAAATTTTTTTTTTAAAAATTAAAGATCTTCAATCCGTGGCGTAACGGTTAGCATATCTCCCTGTTAACTCAAAGGTTCGTAGCTCGAATCCCAACAGAGGCAAAAATATTTTTCCACGGTTATCAACTTTCGTGGCAAGTTCTCCGTTAGTAAATTGATTGCCATGAAAAGCGCTTTCTCGATTAGCATATGACAGAAAATTGTAGGTCCCTTTCATTCATTCAAAAGACACGGATGAGAGAAATACGCTAGTCCCCGAGGCTCCGCTCCACGTTTTGTTGCGTCTATTTTATTCATTTATTTTATTTAGTTTTTTTTAGTAAGACCCTCATCTTCACAAACTTATTTTTTTCATTGCAGTTTGTTCCTTGTTATTTATTTAGTTATTTCCTTTCCTTATAAAAAAGCGAACTAGAAACCCACAACTTCTCCATTGTCCTAGCAAAAATTAATTTATTCAATTCACGTTATACGAATGCCTACCTCCACAGTCACATTGTCGTCATTTCAATCCATCGAATGAAGGATGCGGTGCAACCTAAGCATATCAATGGGGCGCGCAAAGGCATTATATTATGAGTTTCTGTAGCTGATATAGCACTTATCAAGTTACGCCACAGTGGGTTTTCGAGGTGATTTCATGAATGAAATGAAATCCTGCCATTTGAGTTTGCACCCACCCCAGTGTGAACACATTTCACAAACATCTTTGACACCATCCGCACACAGACTTTTCCACTTAAAATCGCTCGAGCGAAATCGATTAGGGTTAGATGAAAATAAAAACACGTAAAGCATTCCGTCAAAAGGTGAAACCGTAAATGACGACGGCCGTCCATCCAGATGAGCATTTCTTTTGAAAGAAGTTCGTTCCGGTTTCTTCTCTGTGAGTGTGGAATGGAGATGAAGTTGAATTCTCGATTCCATTAAACGAATCTATTCATAAATGTAAAAGAGGCTTTGTTTTCCACATCAAGATGATGATGACGAGAGAGAACTCAATTCAGTCAAAGTGGAATGAATTTCCAATTATACTAAAGGAATTCCATTTCATCACTAGAGTGCCAGTGCGAGACCCAACATATCGTTGAGGGTGTGTTTTTCGCACATAGATCCCGAGGGACATCTATAGCATAGGTTTTACAACACTTGTAATTCAAAGTTAACAAGCAGAGACGACGATGTTGCGAACCTGTTGATTTCATAAAGTATACCTTTAACACCACCAACCAGAACGACAGAAATTCTATATACTCCCACGAGGGTAGTTTCCGGCAGCTATCATGAGGTGGAACACAAATAAAATTCAATTGAATTAAGTAGTTTATACGGAGCCATTCGAGATCCCATAAAATTGTGTTTTTATTCGCCTATTGACACTGATTACACCGAGTGAAACTCTATTGATTTGCTTTTTTTTATGTTGATGCGTCGTTCAAGTGATGTATGGGATTTGATTTAGATAATTGATTACGGGTTGGCTCAATAAGAGATTTTTGAAGAAATCTCAAAGACTTGTCTGTTGTTTTTTACTTTTTACTCCTTAAACACAGAATCGTTACATTTCATAATGGCGGTGTGTGGGGAAAAGCTAAAGGAAGAATACTTCACTTATCTTACTAGCAGCAGACCTCAAATCCGACAAAAGCTAGTTTTGCTCAAAAGAGTAACTGAAACACAAGTAAGATTTCAATTTTCCACATATTTTCAGTGCTCCAACAGCACTACAATTGTAGTATTTTTCAAAAAGTCAAATTCGCTGAAACCGGCTAAACGTACGACTAGCAGAACTTCCCCCAAATTCCTTTAATTAGTTTTACTGTTGACGATACTTGAAACCCTTAAACGACAATTTTCTCACCCTATTCACTGCCAAGTACCCTTAAAGTCGCGTGCAGCTGCTCAAGCATCACCACAACTTTTCTGCTGACATCTTATGATGGGCGGGTGTAGAGCATTACAATTTAATTGTCTTTTGTAAGGACTTTTCACAAAAAGTTGCTTCGTTAAAATTAACATCCTTTATCAATTTCCTTGCTCCACCAGCAACATCGACTAACGAACAAACTTAAGATAAATGATGACATTTTATATTGAAAAATTATGATTTTATTCCATTTGAGTTGGGATGATAAAGTGCGATGTTTGGGACTAAATAATTGGGACAAACACAGAGTCGCTGAAAGAGTGTTGTCTATAAACATACACAAGAAAAATTGTTAGACAATAATGGGAGGAAATGTATGCTGATGTTTTGCAAATATAAAAGAAATATTTCATTGATATACATATAATGTAAGGTCATTTTTGCTTAGATGCAGGGGCGAATTTAAGGAAGTATTTATTATGTACCCACAGTGTGGAACTTGACCTTAAACGAGTCATTCAAGAGGAAAAAAAAAACACATCGTGTGACTCGTGTTGGTTTGTTCAAAACGAAATCATTTAGTCACTTTCGAATGTGTAAGGTGATTGCATTTCCTTTTGGTCAATCTAAAATGAGCTTATTGTAGTCTTTGAGTTGAACAACCTGCGCGATTTCCGACAAAACCTTTTTATCTTAAATAAATTCGTTTCGTTTTAAACGAACTGACACGACTATTACGATATGGTTTTTTTTTCAAATTAAGGTACTCAAAAAGGTCGAATTTAACGCACGAATACAAACTACACCATTTTTTTTTACATCTCAAGCCACTCGTGTAAGCTCGGGTTGAATGCATATTAGAGACACATCCCAGAGGTCCTAAAATGTCCTCCAATGATTTTTTTAAAAAGAAAGCTTTCACTCCATTTTTTTCAATACCTTTCAATGCATTGGTTTGTGGCAGCTTGGCGGCGCCCACATGTTGCAACCTATAGTACAGACTGTTCCTACAATACCTTCTTTCCTGTCACCAGTGGGCTCTGATGGTCCGCGTCCAACCGTAGTTGATTTGATAAGAATAGGTATGAATGATGACCAAAGAGCAACACTATAATGTTCCGCGAGAAACGACACACTTCCCAAGCCTCAGAGGTCTGCCAGAGCTGATGAGAAATAATACAGTGTATGAATTGGACATTCAGGACCAACGGTGAACTTCAGAAGCCAAAAAAATAGAACAGAAGAAGTCCTAAATGAGCATATTTGTAGCAATTGTCTTTCAATACTAAGACAGGGTTCTGAAGTACAGATGTTGGCGGATGCAAACTCCTTATAAGCAAACTGTAGCTCCAAAACCAATTCAGGTGGTTACTGGGTCTCTATGCCCAAAGAGATTCCAAAAGGTACTGACCCTCCTAATGGGGGTGTAACGCGTGGAGTTAACTATCTAAAACTCTATCGTTCCGATGAAACCCATTGCCGTGGATGACAATACGGATTTCACCGTTGACAACTCAAGCGAAAAAAAAAAAAAATAAGAAATAGGATGGCGCAACAGAGCCTCAGGGCCTAGCGCATTTCTCACAGCCATGCCTTGTGAGGGAATGGAAGGGACCTACAATTTTATGCCGGTTCCGAACGGTTAATCGAGAAAGCGCTTCCACTTCCTTGCGAAAGGCGATACCCGTGGAAAAACAATTTTGCCTTTGTTGGGATTTGAACCACGAACCTCTGTGTTAACAGTCAGACATGCTTACCACACCACGGGTACCACTGACAACTCAAGCAAAGAAACAAAGTACAAAGTCCTCCGGATCTGCAAGTCGAAAGAAAAGTCCCTTAATCCACCCGGAGAATTTGCGAAAGCCCTAGACAATTAGATAGCTGCAAAGAAAATACAACCGCTATCCAAAAAGTGCGATGGAATGGGCCGGGCATAAAGAAGATGAAGAAAGACTGCGATATAGCGACTGCTGAAGACATCAGAAACACTACTTTTGTCGGTGTGAACTTGTCGTTAGAGGTATACTCAGGGACAATGGCACCAGCCTAAGTCCAGTCGTTGAGCTTATAGTGAGTGACAATCCGCATGTGGGATAAATTCACCAACATTGGCATGATATGCGCCAACGCCTCCACGAGAGACCATAATTTTGTTTCTATGAACTCCTCGAAAAAACATGAGCAAGCCGTAGACATGACGTGCATATTGTCCTTGTTCCAACAGGCGAATTTTGATTTGAACCAGCACCTTGTTGTGACCAAAGCACGAATGGAGTAATCAAGTTTATGACCAGCCCAAACTAATGCTGTGAAACGATATGACGGTGGAAAACTACAATCGCAAGAGATAGTCAGTGCCTTTTCCAATCGAGTATCCCTCCAACTATGTGTCTTTTAATCCTATGCCGATAGCATTAAGCATTGAGGAGCTGTAGTGGCAATTCCAACAGACCATCAGAACCGGATCTTCTGAAGTACTGGGTTGAGCTCGGCCGCTAAAACGAAACTCATGCACACCGATGAAGAATACAGGAATGTAAATGCAGTCGAACAAAAAGCAAGACAAAAGTTAATGGAAAAGAGAACAAGATCTGTTTTTAAGCAGTATTAAAAGATTTGCAAGGAGAAAAGAAGGGAAGAACACCGAATTCTACAAAAGAAAAAGCAGCAGCATGAGAAGCTCTCCTTTCAGGAAATTCAGAGTCACTATGACAGGAATGAGATTCAAGGTTTTACCAAAAGGTAAAAGATCATGCCAGGGCGGCACACCTCGAACTAAAGCCTGTAATGCCCAGCAAGGATACATATTGATAGAATCACAGTCGCTACTGAGGATCTGGAAAGATCACTTCTGGAGACTGCTTAACGGCGATGAAGACACAAAACTCCGCTGTCAGGCAGAAAGCCCTATTCAACTCCATCAAGAACACCGTCCTCCCGTCCCGACAGAAAATAAGTTTAACTCGCCGTATGTAAGCTGCTGTTGTAGATGGCCCTGACGCTGAGCTTTTCAAGGCATCTGGAGATTGCTTGAAAAGGGGAAAGGAGCATGTATAAGTTGTACCGCGACATGAACGACATGAGCATCGTGAGATTACAATGGCTGGGACAAGTAGAGTGTACGGATATCTGACTCACTCAACGGGACTCAATAGCACACATTGCAGGGAAATCTCGGGCGGTAAAGAAGACCTCAACCGACTAAGAGTCCAAATCTGGAGAGAGCTCGGCCGAAATCGAATTTGTTGGCGAAAGATGTTGCGGTTGAGACCCAGGATCAACCGGATCTTTAGTGGTCACCTAATGTCGCTTTCCATTGGTTTAACTCGGGGAAGCACTCATTTTAAAAACCAATGGAACACTCAACATTTTTTCTATTCAGTTTAACGTAATTGCCTTTGTGTGAGTGAAACACCTATGGCTCTTAAAAATATTTCTTGAAGAAAATTTTCTTTTTGACATTTGAGTAACATGTGTTGGTGCTTCTTGAGTCGATTCTCACTTCAAATCGAGAAGCGGCTGTCACTCCTCAGAATCATGAGAAGCGATCTTTTTGCACCAATGGAACGGTTTGAGAATGCTTCTGGACGCTCCTGGACGGTTCTTTTCGTCCAATGGAATGTGACATAAGTAAAGTAAGATTTGCTTTTAAGTATTGCTTTTGATCAATTTGGAGGCTCTTATCACCTGCATTACACCTCACATGCCTTACATAAAACCGATGGCTTTATTGCAATGCACACTTTGCAATAAATAAGTAAGTATCATAAGTTAGTATCATTGGTACCCGTGGTGTTATGGATAGCATGTCCGCCTGTTAATCCAGAAGTTCGAGTTCGAATCCCATCAGAGGAAAAAATGTTTTTTCTACGGGTATCGCCTTTCGCGAGGGATTGGCAAGTCCTCCGTTAGTATTGATTGCCATGAAAAGCGCTTTCTCGATTAGCCGTTCGGAACCGGCAGAAAACTGTAGGTCCCCTCCATTCCCTCACAAGGGATGGTTGTGAGAAAAGCTAGGCCCAGGGGCTCATCGCTCTGCTCTGTTGCGCCACCCTATTTTTTTTTTTTTTTTTTTTTTTTTTTAATATCATTTAATGTCCTATTCCTCGAAAACAGTATTTCTATGCATTCGAATATTTGTGCATTCATCTTTCAAAGAAGGCGAAAGAAATCAAAAGACAGAAGAGAAATAGTTTGAAAAAGCAATTCCACAGTCCTCTTATAGGTTTTTCACAATTTCACTTCAAGTTTTGATGCAGAAAAACCAATGAGAATATGACCTTTAAAGGAAGATAAAAATCTCCCACATCTATCACTTCCAAGTTCCAACCGAAATCCTACTTTGAAACAACTAAACAAGACATAACTGGGTATGTTAAAAAAACGATGTCTCATTTTGATTATTGGATTGGCGCCACTGGTATAATATCCATTTGTCGCCGCCACAAAGTCTATTCAGAAGCGTCGTAAAGAGATATAAAAACTTCCCCAAAGTGTCTACAAAATTCCTTTATATTTTGTTTGGTAGAGTTTGGGGTTTCCGATGTACAGATAAACCCATCAATATTCCCCTAAACCGAATATTTTTCTAAGGGAAACTATATAGGAATTCTTCTTATTTAGGTCAGTCTAAAGTGTAATAATTTTAAGAAGTTAGATCATTCGAATAGTGAAAGCCCCAAAAAAATCGAACGGCTTACATGTCTCGGTGCTAACTAATGCTCTTACGACAAATTGTTCAAGCGTATTTCTTCTCCACCACACCCTCCTCACATACTTCTTCGTCACAGATGAACACCAAGAAATAAAGTTGAAAAATAACTTTTCGCAATTTTTTTTGTAAATTTATCGCCAAAGAATCGCGACGCCGCAATTTCGTATACCAAATTCGAATGTAGATGCTTTATTTGTTGACAGGGGTTGGATGCTTTAAAAGAGAATTCATTCGGCTGTAGAGATGGCTTCGCATTGTTGCTATAGACCACGCCGATAAAATCACTTACTCACTGATTTTCTTAAAACGATAAGGGTTGGCACGAATAAAAGAAAAATATCTCATTCCATTTCGATTGAGGCCGGCTACCATAACAACAACTCGTTTAAGCTAATGGCTTTGGCTATTCATTGAGTGGGTTTCAATTCAATTTCAGGACACAATTGTCAGGTAAACATGTGATGAATAGCACTTGGTTGTGTTTAGGATTGTTTTGAAGAGTTGCTATCGATACGCAATCGAGAAGCACTTCAAGAGTTGCACAGTTTTTTTTTTTAGAGGAAGGAGCATGGTCAAGCCCCAAAATAGGATCATTTAAGTTTGAAGGGGATGCTTCGCATATCTATGTTTTTGAACTCAGGGATTAATGACTTGGTATAGAATAATTCTAAATCTACATGGTAGGATATATTTTTCAAAGGTTTCACTTAAGAGAGTCTAGCAGCTTCAATTAACAATTACTCAAAAGCTCGATGAGCATTTTAGATTTAAAAAATAAAGTTTTTAAATCCAGGTTGAGTTGCTTATTAAAGAGCAGGGTCGTTATTCGGATTCAACTTATTCAACATATTTCTTTTATATACATACATACTTCTTTTAAATTCTGAACCATTCATTTTCAGGCTAAAGAAACCTCAGTTCGAGAACTTCGAGATCTCAAAACATGGCTATGAACAAATGGATGGCGGTGAAGGTGGAGGCGGCGGTGATGGTATGCAGGGGAAGTCATTTGAAGGCGGTGAATATCCCGAATCGCCAAGTTCATTTGAAGAAATCGAACGACCGCCCTTGCGAAAAGTCGACAAATACTGCAGAGCAGAATGTCCATGTCTACCAGCACGATACACCATAGCAATGATGGCATGCTTTGGCTTTATGATATCCTTTGGCATGCGTTGTAATATGTCAGCAGCAAAATTAAAACTCGAACACAACGGGGTAAGTTTGACATCCTAATATTGTTAATTGTACGTTGGCATTGAACTGATCAAATTAAATCTATCTGTCAATTAAATTTGAAATGCTCACCTCCCCATCCCTCATTCCTATCAACCAAAAAGTGAGCTGAAAACAAATCCAGGGTGGTTTTCCAGTCGTAAAATAAAATTAGAGATCATATTTGTTGCGAGAGTTGTGTGTTGTGTCACGCTCGTTAATAATACCCTGAGGGGGCGTAAAGCCCTGAATAGAAAATCTTTAATTCCGGCACTCTACTCCTTCACAGTGGCTGCAAATGTACTCTTTTGCGTTTGCTGCCCGCCCTTTTATCGTTTTGTGTACAGTGAACAGAGAGAATATTCCCTTTCCAAATGCCCACACAACCCACAACCATAGAAATGTTTACAATGAATTCTGTTTAGGGTGCTGAAACATCCTCACATTTTCAAACGAGTACTTTGAATAAATGAATTGAAAAGCATGTGGCGGGCGTACAAACGTACTTTAAAAAAAAAAAAAAAAAAAAAAAAACAAGAAGACATGAGAGAAATGAGAACAACTTTTTGCGAGTGTAACCATTCTTCGTCGTCAAGTATAGATTTTCGTTTCGTTAGTGTTTGCTGAAGCGGGATGAGAATGCATTAAACTGAGTGAGTACTAAGATATAATGCATTGTTGCGAAAGGTTCGAGGGGACATTTATTCCATATTTCATATAGAAAATTTCTTTACTTTCATCGCATGTGAAGGGAAAGCCAAATAAAAAGCATTGTTTTAAAAAAAAAACTTGGGTTTTGATGATTTTAGTGCCGTAAAATGATGTCCTCATTTCGAGTCAGTGGTTGGACTTGTTTTACATTTAGTTTGAAAAACTTCATTTGCTGTTCCGAAAGCTTAAAATATTGTTCTGGTTTATTTCACATTTTTGAAAAAAAAAAATAAAAAAATTTTAATGTGTTCTACTTATTTGATTTAAGAAGTCGATGTCGGCAATTCAGTGTGTTTTTAAAGGAATAGAGGAGTTTCGTTATTTACAGATTTTGATCAATTCAAATATCATAAATGTAGTTCCAGTCAATATAAATTGTTCTCATTGCCAATCGGATTTGTTTAATCGACTCCTTGCAAGAATTGGGAGAAAAGCATTGCGTTCTAATTGGTGATTTTAACGCACGTACTGGAAAAGAGCAATGTATATCCTTTGGAAATTATTCACTTCCTAGAAAATCGAGAGACACAGAACTCAACGCAAGGGGAAAACTTATGTTGGAAATGGGAAGCTCTTTTGATATGACCATCATGAACGGTACACAAAAAATGGATGAAGACGGTAGACTCACTTTCATCCGAAATCCAGGCCAGTCTGTTATCGATTACCTCTTCATGTCTAATGATATAGCCCATTATTTATTTAATTTCGAGGTGGATAGCCAAATATATTCAGATCATATGCCATTGATCACCACACTGAAAACTTCAGAATTAATGATCGACGAACAGGACAAACACAAAAATTGCCTCCTCCCAAAATTGAAATGGCAAAAAAACCGATTGGAAGCGTATCGAAAGAACTTAAACCTACAAATTAACGCAAAACTACTAAATGAGCAGCCACCGACGCGACGATAGAAATTTTGCAAAGGATTATAGCGTCAACAGCATCGTCACAGCACGCAAAACCTTACGCTAGTAAAAATAAACAACCCTGGTTTGATAAGGATTGTGAATCTGCCAGGAAACGATCTTTTGCGCTATTGCACTTGCATCAAAACTGAAATGCCATTTCGCTAAAAAAAAGATAACCTTGAAGCAAATCGAGCTTTTAAAAGTTTATGCCAAGCAAAAAAGACAATTTTTTTTAGAACGCAAGCAGAAAGCTTATCGCACTGCAAGAACACTTCAGATTTTTGGAAGCTAATAAGAAATATCAAAGGAAAAAATTTTGCAACGAAGACGCCTATAGGTGCATCCATTCTAAGAGTCTATTTCGAAAATCAGTTAAATACTGAACTCTTCTCCCAACCAATTCAATACGCAAAGCCAAATCTTCAAAGTCAAATATTAGATTGCGAAGTAACACTATTGGAAGAAGAGTCTGCCGTAGCCAAAGCCAAAGAAAACAAGGCTCCCGGTGTCGATCGCATTCCAAATGAATTTCTCAAATTCTCAACAAAAGAATTCTTAATACAGCTCACAAAAGTGTATAATAATATCTTCAGTACAGGAGAAACACCAGAAGCCTTCAGAAAGTCAATTATATTCACTATATACAAAAAAGGAGATAAAATGGACCCGTCAAACTACCGAGGCATATCCTTCCTCAACACAACATCGCTGAAAATTTTTATGGAAATCCTTAGATGCCGCCTCACAACATGGATTGAAAATAACCACCTTAGCGAATTCCAAATTGGATTCAGGAAAGGATTCTACCGTCGACCATATATTTAGCTTGACCAATATCGCAGCTTCACAGACAAAAGAAACTATACGCTTTTTTCGTAGATTTCCGAGGTGCCTTCGATTCTATCGATAGAAAAGCTCTAATTTTTAAATTGTTTAGAGATGG
This sequence comes from Melanostoma scalare, assembly GCA_949752695.1. NCBI lineage: Eukaryota > Metazoa > Arthropoda > Insecta > Diptera > Syrphidae > Melanostoma > Melanostoma scalare. Next base: position 31,389,291 of record OX456986.1, on the reverse strand, counting down.
AATTCCGCTTAGGTTTGGAAGGATGATTGAGAACATATAAATGAAACTCTTTACGCAGTCTGGGACGGGAAAAGTCTCTCAGATTGGTTCTCTGCGTCCGTAGGGTTGAAGCAAGGATGTAATCTCAGCCCATCAGCTTTTAGCCTCTATATCGAAGACCTGACTTGCCTTGTGGCATAATGAGAGATGGATTTCTGATTAAGGTACTAATGTACGCAGACGATCTTGTCCTTTTGGCGGAATCACCTCAATCTCTCCAATTAATGATTAACAAATTACGCAATTATTGTTTAAAATGGAATCTCAGCGTTAATTTAAACAAATCTAAAACTATGGACCATTGTCAATGGTCTTAAGAAAAGGAACAGGACGTTTGGCAGAAAATGAAAAATGGTACTATGGAGGCAGAATCGATCGAAACCGTTAGGGAATACCAATACCTAGGTTTTACTGTGTCAAGCAATCTAAACATAGAAAAGCATCTGGTCAAAAAGCTGTCTTCCTCGAAAAATGCAATTGGTTCTGTGTGACAAAATGTTTACAGAAATAAAGACTTGTCATTTAGTGCAAAGTACAAAGTTTTCACTGCAACTTCCGAAACAATTATGCTTTATGCGGCAGAGTCATGGGGTTGGCGTCAGTCGGAAACCACGGAAAAACTGTTAAGGTTCTTCTTAAAACGCCAATTTCGGCTGCCAGACACTACACCCTATTATATGCTGATGATAGAAACTGGATTATCACCACTGTACCTCACATCTTTAAAGCTTCACTTTAACTACATTGTTAAACTTATGAACAGCAGCACTGAAAAAATAGCAAGAAAGGTTGCAGGTTCCATAATAAGGTCCCAACGCTCATGGTTTGAAAAATGGAAAAAATTGTCAGACATGTGTGAACTCAATTTCCACCTTACTTTGGAAAATTTGCCAGAGTGGAAACCATTCCTTGACAACTTGATTGTAAAGCTACATTCCAAAGTAAGAGAAGACTAATTGAAACAGGCTAGAAGTTCACTTCATAGGGAAATCTATTCGAAGCTGCAGTACGACCTAGGCGACAAAAACTACTTCAAGGACCGCTTTAGCACTGAAATGATATCGAACCTTTTCCGAGCAAGAGGAGAGCTGTTACCGCTCAATTTCATACCGCATCGTAACGATCTAGCACTAAAATGCTCTTTGTGTAATACCAACGAAAGAGAAAATGTATTTCATTTCATCGCAAGATGCCCAATTTAAGTAGAGATCCGGTGACAAACATGGCAAGAAAACTATTTGCAACAAACCGAGTTTTCAGCAATTTTGAATGGAAAGGACTGGCAGAAACTATCACATTTCATTAAAACAGCTCTATCTTATAGAAAAAGAATATTACGAGAAGACTTCTAAATTTAAAATTATATCAAACTCAATTAACTTACAACACACTTTTTTGTTTTTATAAAGCTATCATCTGGCTGACGGCCCATTAGGCCATGCCTTTAAAGATTTAGTTTCAATTTTTACTTACGATATTTTAATGTATCCATAAGAAGTTTGTAAATTTTTCTATTGTAAAATAAAAATCTAATCTAATCTAATCTAAAAAAAAATTTGAAATGCGTGTGACACCTCTTCGTCTGTGCTCGATACGGTTTTGAGGTAAGGTTTCTTTCATCTTTACTTTTATTGAGAACAACGAACGTTACAAAAATTTGTGTAATAGAAATATTTGAAACCTCACTCAAAATACCCTTGGACAAAAAATGAAACATTGCTATGTTTTTTAATTACCTTCCTAACCCAAAGTTGCAGTGACTGGTAGAGTAATTCTCCGTGTCTATAGCGAATCTTAGGTAGAAGAGGTCCTGTAATACTTCGAAGTTATGTCTGTGCGACGCTTTGTCCAATTCGCCTATGTTCTCTGTCCTTGTTTGACGACAAAATAGAATTAGTTTTATGCTATTAACCATTGAATTCTCTTTTGCCGCTTCTCGAATGGCAGTGTTTCACTTTATGAAAAGACTATTTCGACATTAAAGGTCTCGAAGAGTTCTAAACCGACCTGGATGGACTAGCGTGAAGTCTCCGAAATCGTCCTGCATAGTCACATGAGTTTTGCAATGATGCCAAAGCCACCCGGCATTATCCTTTTACCATTTATAATGCTTTTTAATATCGTTCCTTTCATGGCATTTCTCAATTTCCTCAAACGAGATCTTCGCATTCTGCTTCCTTTTTGAGGATTCAGTGTTCTTCCTTATTTTTTTACTTGTAAATTTCGCTGTTCTGGTCAAAGAGAGCCCATGCCCTCTTTTACATCAAGATTTGTCGAGCTTTTAGTTCGGCTGCTTTCGCATGCCTGCATTTTTCGTCATATGTTTTGGAGACCTAATGAGACCCAGAACCTTAGAAGCTGCGGTTCTGATGGCTTGTCGGCATTGCTGCAACTGTTCTTCAATGCTTTATGCTGGTGGCATAGGATTCAAGTATAATTGAAGGAAAACTCGGGTCAGTTTGCGTGACTCATGAACTGGATATCCTCATTCGTGCCTTGGGTACAATATGCTAATGGTCTGAGCTAAAGTCGACCCCTTGGAAAGTTTGAACATCCAGAACACTGGAAGAGTGTCTTGCGTCGATCGCAACATGGTTAATTTAGTTGACTGGGAATCGCTTTATGAATTTCGAGTTACGGGATGGTGTGCTACATATAAGCCAATTTTGTTCAGCAACAAAATCGATTAGCCGTTTTCGTAGGTTTTTTCATGCATAACTCGTCGTTATGTACTCAAATACCTACACTTCCGATTCGTAACTAAAAATTGACAGTTTTTGTCTCTTTTTCGATAAATCATTTTAATTCTTTTTTAGATCGTTCAAACATTTTCTGTCTCCTTTACAAAGATGAAGAGTTGACGAACTTGTCCCTACAACCCCGCATGTCAAAATCTCCGTTTTATCGTTGTCAAAATACGATTCGATTAACGACTAATTTTTTTAAGTTTTTTTCGATTAATATATAGCCAAGATTTATTGTTTAAAGGTGTCGTTGAAGTAAATTTTCTACGCAGCATTTTGACACCCTCCACCAAAATTGATCCTCGCTAAGGCCTGCCTTCGCATTTACTCAATGAGGACAAACCTCGCAAAAAATTGTTTCTCTGGTTTGGCTTCCGCAGCTTTATCAATTTCTGACTATTTGATAACTTAAAACCAAGTAAAGCTCTAATGAATTGAATAAAAAGTTCGGCTTTTGTTTAGGAACGAATTTTTGGAATCTCTGTCTATGTAAACAGTACAGATCCTATTCTTTAGCTATAATTGAGAAATAGTAAATGAAAGAAACAACATAAGGAGAACGCCCATTTTCCCAAAACAAGAATGCCAAAATGAAAATGAAAACAAAAAAGCAACCAGCAACGCGGAAGCGTTGAATCTATCTTTGGAGAACAGTTCTATGAGAGAAGATGTCCGGAACCTAATGATGTACCAAACACCAAAGCCCAAAAACCTAATGTGTTTTTTGTTTGCTTCTTTGAATCTTAAGATTATGCAAATTATTTCCGAATCTGAAACACGAAACTGATGCACGGCACATAAACAACAAGTATTTTTGTTTTTAAATAACTCCCAGACGGATATCCTTTCATGAGAAACCATTTCTAGAATATTTTAAGAATTTCCGGCAGACGAGAGCCATAAATCAGAACTTCACTCGAGCGGAAGTACCTTAAATGACCCCCTCATAAAAAATCATTGTGATCATTTGGAAAAAAACCATTTATCAAAATCCTTTTAAATGTGTATCCTTCTCTCCATTTTTACAGACCGCCTTCCTTAACTGGACAGTGGCTATTGAGAGTCACGTCGATTCATCATTTTTCTGGGGCTACTTGGTGACACAAATTCCTGGTGGTTTCATTGCGTCAAAGTTTCCGGCAAATCAAATATTTGGACTAGCCATTGCCAGTTCGGCCACGTTACATCTGTTCGTACCATTTGCGATGACATTGATGCGCGGCAAAGTTGTTATATGTGTTCGGGTATTACAAGGACTCTTTGAGGTAAGCAAAATCACATTACTTCCCCCTTCCGTGCAAAAATAATAAAAAAAAAAAAAGAAAGAAAGGATTCATCACTGCGATAAGGGATCCCTTTAGCAATGCAAGAAGCTAGAAAGTCATTGAAGCGAACAAGAACATGTCCTTTCCACAAAAAAGAAGGAGTAAATTGAATTCCCCTGTGGTGAGATAAAAAAAACATGACTTAATCTTTAGAAATCCTTTTCTTTCGATTGAAAATAAAAAAAAAAACACAAACACAAATCTCAAATCTCAAATCAACACAATGGAATGATACATAATCCCTGTAAAACACATGAGCTTTGAACATATTCCATTTTATTCGTCTACGTAGGGTGTAACATATCCTGCTTGTCATGGAATCTGGAGATTCTGGGCACCACCAATGGAACGTTCACGGTTGGCAACGCTCGCATTCAGTGGATCATATGCCGGCGTCGTGTTCGGCTTACCGCTTTCCGGTATCCTGGCAGATGTAGTTGGCTACCAGGCTCCGTTTTATGCGTATGGAATGTTTGGAATAACATGGTAACTATTTTTTTCAGCCAATTCTCATTGTAAAATTCAAAACACATGAAACATGAAACTTAGGTACGTATTCTGGCTATGGTTGTGCTTTGAGAATCCGCGGAAACATCCTGCGATAAGCATACCCGAACTGAAGTACATAGAAAAATCTCTGGGTGAAAGTTCAATCCAGCCATCGATGCCTTCTTTAAAAACAACTCCATGGCATGATATTGCGAGGTCGATGCCTGTGTACGCGATAATCGTTGCCAACTTCTGTCGGTCGTGGAATTTTTATTTACTCGTCTTATATCAAAGTTCGTTTTTGAAGCACAAATTCGATTTTAAGATTGAGGAAGCTGGATTAGTGGGTTCATTGCCACATTTGATAATGACGACAATCGTACCATTTGGAGGCATGTTGGCGGATTACTTGAGAAAAAATGGAATAATGTCAACGACTACTGTGAGGAAGCTTTTCAATTGTGGAGGATTTGGAATGGAAGGGTTGTTCTTTTTGTTTGTGGCACATTCAGATACTTCGGTAAGTTTAAACGGCAAGGTCGTTACGTCGTTATTTACAAACAAATATAAGCTAAACACTTGAAACATTTTCAACCTGTGTTCGTTTTTCAGACTGGTGCAATGTTTGCTTTAACGTGTGGCGTGGCGTTTAGTGGATTTGCTATTTCAGGATACAATGTGAACCATTTGGACATTGCACCGAGATATGCGAGTATCCTGATGGGACTTTCCAATGGAATAGGAACATTAGCTGGAGTAATTGTACCATATGCAATTGAAGGACTGATAAACAGAGACGTAAGTTCTTGAAAAGTTTTTACTCTTTACTAAAAATGCCTCAACTCAATCATGAATTGCACTTAAGAAAGTACAGTGCTTGAAATCGCGATTTGCATTTTTTATTGCATTTTTTAGTTTTGTTTCACTGACTGATTTTTTTTCTTCAAGTAAAATGTTAAGAAGTTGGCAATATAATAAATAGGCAATGAGTTTATATGTACTCCACGTTTTGAACGCTGGCTCTCATCTAATGAAAGTCGCTCAAAAAACTTTTGAATGCGTGGTAATCGAAAGGAAAGAGAATCAGCTAAGTGGCCCAGAAGAATTTTTGAATGATGAATGCGAGTTACAAAACCAATGATTTACATTAGTAGAGCGAGAAACAACTGAGCATTGAAGTCATCATTCATCTGTACAAACACATTGCATTGAAATATGGGGAAATGATCTTCTGAGGAACAAACGGCAGCTATCGAACAACTGTAGTAGACTATTGACAACGTAGCCGTACGTTGGTGGTGTTCCACGCTTTGCCAAGTAAAAAGAAACACTGATTATTTTTAATCAACAGGCAGCCTTGGATAGCGTTTTATGTTTCCACTTTTAAGGATCTTTGTAAACGAAAAAAGGAAATTATAGATACTTTATCAAAACAAAGGCGGCTAGAGAACGAAATAACACCGATCAAAAACTCCAATCGAAAGAAAAGTGCCGGAGGTGAAAAATTCCACACAAAACGTTTACTCCGATGATGATTTTCATTAGTTCAAGGCTGATTAGTTCCCTGATTTTCAATCACAAATCCAACGCTTGACAAGATTCGAGTACTTTAGCCAACTTAGCTGGCCACAGTAGGTTTTATCAATTAACTCAGCAAAAAAAACTAGATCAAAAAATGCAACACAAAAGAATTGTAAGGCTGAACGTTCTTGAAATATTTCTCAAAATTTTTCATAGTTTGCACCCTCATTTACAACGTCATTTTTTTAATGCTCAGAACGGTCAAACTAAAATAATAGAAATGGGGCGGTATTCTGTTACGAAAAAAGCAAACTTCCCAGCTGGTTTCCAATCATATAAAAGGTTTGTTCATTGAAACACTATAGGTTTGCCACAAAGCGTTTTTTCTTTTTAAGAAACATTAACTCGCCTTAAATGTCAAAATGAGCCTTTTTAATCCTGGGTTTCCCCTCAACTTGCTCTGAACTCGATGTGTGAAGATGTCAATGTCAGTGAGATAATGTTTTTGGTCAAAGTTCCGAAAGTATCGCTGGCGCACAGACGTCCGTAGCAAACGATTCAAATCAGTCCGCGTCCAATTGGATCAAACGAATCGATCGCAGCAAACGTGCCCGTCGTAGTCATATAAACGAAGTCGAGTTCCATTCATGAATGTTTTGATTGATAAAAAAGTTTTTAAAATATCTCAAATGGTTTGGGTGTAAAAAAAAAATGGGCACGACTGGGTCGCACGAACTTGCGATTGTGTTCTAAATACGATATCAAAATCTAAAGGCTGAGTTAAAGGTTGTGGTATTAGCTCTTCATAATATATTTTGTGGTACAGGGTTGCCAACTAAACATTAATTATGGAAATTGAATTAAATCACGCAAAATAATGAAAAAATTAAATTAAATATTCCAAAGGTTTCAAGCAAAAATCTAAAAACGCCATTCTTTTACAATCGCTAATACACATGAATGATGAAAATTTAATCAAAATCGTTGGAGCAGTTTTTCCAAAAAACGGTTTTTTATTTTTCACTTTTTTTTTTAAACTGTATTTTAAAAGTCGAGTACGCAAAGTTCTAGATCTTAACAGGAGTTATTTTGACAAAAAATTTAAAAAAAATCAAAGTTATAGTTTCGAAGTTACTTTCAAAAATCAAAATTTTTTAAAAAAATTTATAAAAATTTCCAAAACTAAATTTTTTTAAATATTGATATGCAGTCTTTCTTTAACAGCTTGCGACTTCTTAAATCCAAAATTTCGTCAAGATCGTGTCAGCCATTAACGAGAAAGTCGGTTTTAAAAAAAACGGTACTATGGGAGGTACCGTTTTTAGGCCTTTTCCAAAAATTTTTTTTGCATCATTAGAAAAACAATCCTAAATTAGTCCTTCACACAAAATTTTATCGAAATCGTTGGAGCCGTTTTCGAGAAAAATAAGTATTATCATATCGGTTGTATGGCAGGTACCGTTATTTCAAGACCTAGAGACCCAATTCCAAAAACCCCTCTGTAGGATGCCAAACAAACCCTAACTGCAAATTTTGAAGAAAATCGGTCAAGCGGTTCAGGCTGTAGATCCATATACAGACAGACACACAGACACACAGACACACAGACAGACAGACAGACAGACAGACAGACACACAGACAGACAGACAGAATTGCAGGACCCACTTTTTTCGTATTCTCTATCATCGTAATGTTATGTTTAATTGTTATCTCAAAATTTTTTTTCTGCACGATTGCAAGGCTTGCCTTATAGTACCTATAATCGCAAGTAAAAAAATGGGCACGACTGGGTCGCACGAACTTGCGATTGTGTTCTAAATACGATATCAAAATCTAAAGGCTGAGTTAAAGGTTTTGGTATTAGCTCTTCATAATATATTTTGTGGTACAGGGTTGCCAACTAAACATTAATTATGGAAATTGAATTAAATCACGCAAAATAATGAAAAAATTAAATTAAATATTCCAAAGGTTTCAAGCAAAAATCTAAAAACGCCATTCTTTTACAATCGCTAATACACATGAATGATGAAAATTTAATCAAAATCGTTGGAGCAGTTTTCCCAAAAAACGGTTTTTTATTTTTCACTTTTTTTTTAAAACTGTTTTTTAAAAGTCGAGTATGCAAAGTTCTAGATCTTAAAAGGAGTTATTTTGACAAAAAATTTAAAAAAAATAAAAGTTATGGTTTCGAAGTTACTTTCAAAAATCAAAATTTTTTAAAAAAATTTATAAAAATTTCCAAAACTAAGTTTTTTTAAATATTGATATGCAGTCTTTCTTTAACAGCTTACGACTTCTTAAATCCAAAATTTCGTCAAGATCGTGTCAGCCATTAACGAGAAAGTCGGTTTTAAAAAAAACGGAACTATGGGAGGTACCGTTTTTAGGCCTTTTCCAAAAACTTTTTTTACATCATAAGAAAAACAATCCTAAATTAATCCTTCACACAAAATTTAATCGAAATCGTTGGAGCCGTTTTCGAGAAAAATAAGTATTATCATATCGGTTGTATGGCAGGTACCGTTATTTCAAGACCTAGAGACTCAATTCCAAAAACCCCTCTGTAGGATGCTCCACAGACCCTAACTGCAAATTTTGAAGAAAATCGGTCAAGCGGTTCAGGCTGTAGATCCATATACAGACAGACAGACAGACAGACACACAGACAGACAGACAGACAGACAGACAGACAGAATTGCAGGACCCACTTTTTTCGTATTCTCTATCATCGTAATGTCATGTTTGATTGTTATCTCAAAATTTTTTTTCTGCACGATTGCAAGACTTGCCTTATAGTACCTTAAGTACTTATAATCGCAAGTAAAAAGGTTTCAAGTCCTTATTGTCTCTTATTTTTAAGGTTCTCCTAAGCTAAAGCAATTTTTTTGTTGCAACAGCGGCAGCAGCGCGGTTGCAGGATTTTTGCCTTCGCTAAAACGGCAAATGTATGAAAATGCGGCGCCGGTTCTGTCGCAAGTAAGTAGGCATTTTGAAATCGCGATGTAAACATTGAAAGAAGAATTTGAAGAAAAGATGTCAAACTCAGCCGTGACTTATAAACTCATAAATGTTCAAAATTTAGATACATAGGTACATCGTTTCAAGTTAAGTTCCTCACAAGCCAAAGCGATCAGCGACAGAAACGCTGGCAGGATTTCTGTCATCGTGACAGCTCCAAATATATTAACACGCGGTGTCATTAGGTTCTTTCGTTGAACTTTCCCCAGGGTTGACCCAGGTTTTCTTGACAACCCTATGAGTTGTCAAAAAAAAACCGGGATTTCCCTGTCCTCAAAAAACGCTAGACCACAAATCACCACACATCCCTGTCATTAAAAAAAAAATAAAAAAATATATGCCATTTGACAGCCCTCAACTCGCCACAGCAAAAACCTAGGGCAAATTGAGAGAAAACCTAGGTCAGCCCTAGGGCTCATAAAACACTCATTTTGACATTCAGGGCGGCTTAAGATTTCGCTTTGTGGCGACCCCAGGGCGACCCCATCAGGGTTTCAACGAACAAGCCTATTGTTTTGGCTTCAGGCCTTCAGGGTAGGCATTCTCATATAGCGCTATGTAAATGTAATTGGACAGCTGAGTTAGTCGCTGCCGCAACTACGAAATCGCTTAGTTTGAGTAAGCCTTTGCAGTTGCAGCAGCTGTAAAAAAGCTGTTTACAGAACTCCTGCCGGTGCGACAACTGCAAATGTATGAAAACGCAATGTCCGTCATGCCGCCTCAGTGTGGCTACTCTCATATATCGCTAAGGAAACTTAATTGGGCAGCTGAGTTTGTCGCTTTCGCAGTTACAAAATCGCTTTGGTTTGGGAGAGCCTGCAAGGGATTTCACAGATCAAAGCGATTTTTTAACTGCAACGGGTATAAGTTCATAAGTTCAGCTGTCAAATAATGTTTTCCAAGCGATATATGAGAGTGCTGATGCTGCAAGAAGCACATTGCGTTTCTATACATTTGAGGCTACATTTTGAGCTGCTGTGGGATCATAAATGTTCTAAACAGCGTTTCTGTCGCTGCCGCAATTACAAATTAGCTTTGGTTTGGAAGATCCTCAAAGCCATCCACAAGCCCAGGCCGGCCTGCGATAAGATCGCTTTCAACATGAACCGGCCTGGGTTTGTGCATGACTTTGAGGATCCTGAAACCAAAGCGACTTTGGTTATCGCAAGGCTTATTACGGAAGTACAAACATGTAAGTCTAAGTCGCCTTTCGCAGCATATATTTTAAATCATTATCTGCCAAAAGCCCAAAGAATTTTAATAGAACAGCTTAGTTCAGTATACGTCAATAAAATGTAAGCATTTAACAAAAACAAAAGAAATAATGTAAATTTATAGTAAGTAGGGGTACTCACCATCAATAAATGAATGCAAAGCTTATACCTATTGAAATCACAGGAACGCACAAAATAACAAAAAGTTCACATTTTGAAAGAAACAAAAAATATTTCAAAAGAAACCAACAAACAAAACTAATCGGCCATTTTGATTCTTTTTCTTTATAACTTACTCACTTGAAAGACTTTGAAATTTAGCAACATATTTTTTTAGAAAAACTAAATTTTCACTCAACTAAACGGAACATATTAATGAAATTTAATATTTGCTTATATTGACGAAATTTCATTACTAACCGGACAAGAAATTAACTACGCACATATACAACACATCAATGGCAAAGAATAAAACAAAAACACACAACGAATGAGCACCGCACGCCGACTGAACATTAATTAACAAGAAATGCTTTCAAACAACTCAATTCTAATTCCAAATTCACTTTGAAACAAAACTTTGTTAAATTTAAAGTCAAAATCTTGCAAATTTATGTTGAAATTATTAATTTTCTATGCAACGACATGTTTTTGCTTGCACTTCTCACAATCAACTGCAGTTTGGTTTGATTTGTGTCATTTACAAAAGACACCTGTCTCTCTCTACCACTCATGGTGGTTTGGATAGTACATAAAATACCGGGAAACTTTTTGAATTCAAATAATTTCTTTTAAAATGATCTTCGTTCACGGGAGCCTTGTTTAAAATAATAATTGTTTGTGAGTTTAAGAATGTCCTTTTGGCTTTCAATTAATCAATTGGGAATATTTATATGAGCATAATCAAAGATCGACTTAAGGAGGGCTAAAGTATGCATATACAAATTTTTTTAATGCAATTTCTTTTTAAATACAATAAAACGAAAGAAATTAAATGTTTTCAGTATATTATGGCGTTATTTGTAAGAGCAAATATATCCATTGTTTATAAAAACACAACGTCGTTCAAGTGATTGCCTCGGCAGGCTTCGAAGTAGCGCAATCTATCCCACCAATTTTCCTAGATCTTGTGGTAGTTTCGAGCTGTTTGGATGATATTGGTCTTTAGTACTTGAATTGTCTCCGAATTGTTGTGATAGCATCCTCATTCTTGGTGATTGTATAAATCACACAATATTGGAAGATCTGGACTGGAAGATGAGGAAGGAAGTTCAAACCGATTATTTTTCCTCTAATCTTAAAAATTATACTAATTTTGCTTGTAGTGTTATTGGCCACGAAGTTAGTTTACTTTACTATAGTAAGCTCTATATATGTAGTGTAGATAGTATATTGATGATTCTGCTTCCTCAACGTATTTATCCAGCATCCTTTCCCCGATTTTCATCAACATATCGTCAAACTTCTTCTTTAGAGATGAATCGTTTCCTTGGGCTGATTTTGTTAAGGTTATTGAGCAATCGTTCGTGTGATTGTACCACTCTCTTGTCCACGCTTCTCCAGAATTAATGATGTGACGTAGCACTAGCTTCGGAATCCTAATTTCTCCCAATGCAATAACATTTGTCACATAATTGAAATAAAATTTCAGAGTTCTATAAAGGTTCTATTCCCGTTTCTAGGTGCAGCATATAGTTGGGCGACATGCTTAGCAGCTTAGAAGTGCTTTCGTTAAAAAAAAAAGAAATTTGTCCACAGCGTTAAACGGAAGGTATCAAGGTATCCTCATACTTGTGCTCCGTAAAAAAGAAGCGTGATTGCGGTGGCTCAAAAGAGAAAACTTGATCGACTGTTGAGTAATTTTTCCTAAACATACTACTGGGAAATCATTCGAAACTCCTTGCGTTAAATCCAGTCGCAGAGTCTGTTATTCAATTCTGAACTAAAAAGCATAAATAAAAATAAAATAAATAGGGTGGAGCCCCAGGGCCTAGCGCATATCTCAAAACCATGCCTTGCGAGGGAATGGAGGGGACCTACTATTTTATGCCGGTTCCGAACAGCTAATCGAGAAAGCGCTTTTCATGGCAATGAAAGGACTTGTCAATTCCTTGCAGTAGTCATGGTGGTATCCGCGGGATACAATGGATAGGCAAGACCTCCGACGCGACGGTCAACAACATCGAAGACCCTCCCCCGCTATGGAACGCGTACGTGGACAATTGGGTCGCCACATATTTTTTGTTTTGACAACGGCATGATAATACGTAACACCGTTCAGAGCTGTGATTGCAAGAACCCTTCGCCGACGAGCTATTGCCTATGGCTATGCTAGCATACCAGCGGCCACAGCCTGGACACCCCTCTCTTTCCTGCTGCCCGAATCAGCCTCATATGCCTGTACAGGGAATACAAGTAGGAGTGGGAGGGGAGAACATCGATTTCATTACATCCTCGCAAAATGCCTCTGTTGGGATTTGAACCATGAACCACTGGGTTAACAGGCAGACATGCTAACCATCACGCCACGGGTACCACTGCTTTGTCGCATCAGTGGTTAAAAATGAAATGCCCCTGTAGTTTGTTGGGTCATAACAGTTGCCTTGTACATATATGCAAAGGAAGATGATTGCTGTTCGGAAACTCTCAGGAGCTTTAGCTTTCGTAAAATTCTGTTGAATTCGACAGTAAGGAGACAAAAGAATTCGGGAATAAGATATTTGAAAAATTCAAAAGGTATTCTAAGGGCTGCTCACAAGTAAAATGAAAGCTCAACTGAACACCGGATTGAAGTCTTAGTACAGTGTCTTTTTTACCTGAACTGACAATGGAACTAACAACTGAACTGATAACTGAACTGACATCTGAACTATGATTTCTGATCCTCTAAAAGGGCCTCTAAAGGGCTTCAAAACTGCCTAAATGACCTTTTAGACTTAGCTTTCAGTTAAACTGCCAAGAACTGAAGCGATTAACTGAAACTAAACTGATACTGATGGAATTCCCATAAGTTTTCAGTTCAGCTCTCAGTTTTCATTCTGATTTTGATTTTTTACAAATAAAATGTAAGCTCTACTGAATATCAAACTGACGTGACGTTTATTTTCACAGACTTTTTTCAACTGAACTGGAAGTTGAACTGAGAACTGATAGTCTAAAAGGGCTATAAAAGGGCCTTTGGGACGGCAGTTCAGTCGGATTCATATGGACAATTTATAGAGAGATTAACGCAGTCTTGAAGTCTTTCAAAAGCCCTTTGAGACGATCAGCAATCAGTTCAGTTGTCAGTTAAGTTATCAGTTGTCTGTTCAGTTATCAGTTCCGTTGTCAGTTCAGATGAAAAAGTCATTGTATTTGGACAAAAGTCCAGTGTTCAGTTGAGCTTTCATTTTACTTGTGAGCAGCCGAAAGTCAGTGTAGCTAATAAGTGAACTGAGAACTAATGTTAATTTTATCGGTTTCAATTTCAGTTAAACGACGCTTGAGTTTTAGCATTTAGAAATCATTTTAACTGAAAGCTTAGCTCATAGCTCAACTGAAACTAAACTGATCGTCTTAAAGAGCCTTTAAAAATACTCAAATGCCTCAAATTCATGATGGTTTGATCAGATCCTTTAAAATTCTTTTTTTAATGCGGCTTTAAAAAACACATTTTAACATTGTTGAGACAATTTTCATGAGTGGTTTCAAAGCAGCATAATGTAATTGCAAAGAAAATATGAGCAACATACACTCACAAAAATATACATAAAATGATGTGAAGTAGACGAAAATATAATTGAAATAAACTTTCTCTTAAATGTTCATTTTCAGCCTCGAGGATGTTGGACAACAGTTTTCACAATAGCTGCAACAGTTCATTTAATTGGATGTACGTTTTATGGAATTTTTGCATCCGGTGAGTTGCAGCCATGGGCGGAACCAGTCGTTGAGGAACAAAAAGTTTGGACTGAGCCACAAGGGGCGATAACTGGAGGTGGTGGATACATGCGAGAGACTACTTTCGTAAGCAATGTTGACTATATTTTGCTTTATTTTCTAAGCGAAGAAGCTCCTTTAACCCTTTTTTCCCAGAGGTGTAATTTTTTTTTTCATTTTTGCATAAAAGCTTAAAAATATTTTATTACAAAAAAATACTAGGAGTATATAGAAAAAATATTTAATGTGGAAGCAAAGGGTTGAAGCACTTAGCCGACGTCTTTTTCTCTCACGACAAAATATGTATTCATCACCAAGTTAATTTTTTTTCACAGGGCGACGAAGACAATGAACATACCCAAATGCAACAGCCAAACGCCATAAACTACGGTGCGACAGGACACGTGCCTAACAACCCCTTCGCTGTCCCAAGTACAATAGCCGAAGAGCCAGCGCAACCTGACTCGACGGTAGGTTACGATTATAATCAATAAGGATAATGTGATACTACAACCTATTCAAAACAATTCCCAAGCATTACCTCCGCCATCAGAAAAAAAAAACCAAAAACAAAAAAATAAAAATACAAAAAGTCACTTGATCTAGATAAAATTTTAAATGAATTAATTTATTTTCTTATTTTTTACTTTCGCTGTGAATATTTATAAAAAAAAGAAACTAAACTCCTAGCTTTAGTTTTTGACAAGCAAAAGATTAATGAATCTGTAAGGACAAGAATTTATGTGCTGGTCTTATAAGTCCCTTAAAGTTGTTGTATTTATTTTTAAATAATTTAATGTAAAAGTTTATTTACTATAGGCTAAAAGTTGGTTGATCCTATTGTCATCATCATCATCGTCACTATTAATTAACAATAACTTTCTTATAACAAAATCAATAAAAATATTAATATCAACTAACAAATTGACCTGAAAATGTTATTTTATTAAATATATATATAATTATATATACGTGTATACCTAATGTAATTTGTTAAAAAAAACCCTAAGCATATTAAAATGTATAGCTAAATTTAAAAGAGGTACCTATCTAGATTGCGAAAGAAATAACAACTTTTATTTTGTTACTTACAAATATTTATGTGTAATGTAAATTACAAATTCAACGAGAAATAATTTATTTATTTATAAACTTTAAGTTTTAATTAAAATGTTACACAAATTTAGACAAAAGCATAAAATATAAGCCCCCAATATCTAGTCATACAATCAAATCAACTAAAACTTACTGTACATAAAACCATAATGACAACATATTTTATCTGATGATTAAATTTATTTTTATTCAAAATTGAAAGTGAGGAAGTGTTAAACTATACTTTAAACATAATCCGATATAAATATAAAGCAAAACAAAAATAATAAAACAGATCCTATAATTTTTAATGTAAGAATTTGTTGGCATAGTTGTGTGTATCAAGATTTAAATGTTTTGACATACGAAACGTTTGATTTCAATGGAAGTGGGTTGCAGAACTATCTACAGTTTTTCAATTATGCCGAAAGATTGCTTATTGGGAAAAGTTCAAAATTCAAACATATATGTATTAAAGGTGTTGTTTAATAAGAAAATTTATAATAAGACTTTTTAAACTTGTTATCCCTGTTAATCAGCTGTATATTATGTATCTATATTTTATGGTTATAAATTAAGCAAAAAAATCGCATCTGTTACAATTGCACTTCGATGTTATTATCACAACATAATCATGTAATTCTATGTCAGGTTTTCTTGATTCTTAAAGTCGTCTAGTTTTATCAATCAGTTAATGAGAAGAAAGGACAGTTGTGTATATGTATTTTTGTATATGTATACAAATCTATGATTTTTTTTAATTACCACCCAGGTTAGATATACGAGACATTGGCCTCTACCACAAGCCACCTCGTAACAATTTCGGACTACGAATGCCAAGAAGGAAACATTCGTAGTGAATGTTTTGCTAAAAAATCTGTCAGTGTTGATAAAATTATTAACAAGTTCTAAATATCTGTTGCAGGACATTCATTACTAGGATGTTTTTAGTCCTTTGTATTTGGTATTGGTAGCCTGACCGACGCGACGTTGGTAGGGGTGATTACAGGAAGTGTTCGAAAGCATATGCAACGATTCTCTGTTAAAAAAGGAAGAACATGTGAATGAATTTCTTACGAAAACAACTTTTCCCTAAACAATGTTGAAGAAAATCTTACAAATTATTGTATGAAATTAACTCAATTGAAGTTTGATCAATTGCTACGCTACGAAAAGGAAGAAAAAAATTTAACTGGGGCCGGATTCAATGTTCTTTTTTACGATATAACGTAAATTTCAGCTACCCAACGTTACAGTCCGAAATTCAACTTTCCAAATTTTATGACAATGTGTTTAAATGGGCCATGGGGAATTATTTTTCGAACTCGCTCACTGACAGTTTGGGGTGAACCTATCCCTCAACAATCATCCTTCGCAAACAATTTCAACTTCTGGCTGACTCCTTTCAGTTTTGCACTCTATGTCATTTCAGGTCCTCTTCAAATTCAATGAGCCGTCAAAGACG
Source organism: Melanostoma scalare (assembly GCA_949752695.1). NCBI lineage: Eukaryota > Metazoa > Arthropoda > Insecta > Diptera > Syrphidae > Melanostoma > Melanostoma scalare. The sequence goes on along the minus strand of OX456986.1, from coordinate 31,372,459 downwards.
ATGTCTTTAGCTTCCGCAACTTCTATGCATTGTGTTTTCCAAGCCCCATGAAGTCAGAGCCTTAGTGTTCATCCGCTCTACATGTCCCAACCCCCTAAATCTTTTAGCAATGTCCATGTCGCGGTACACTTCGTTCTTGGTTAAAGATCACTCGGAGTGTTTTTTTTTTTTTTCAAGGGCTAACTCAACCGTTTTTGATATGGTCCATGGTTCCGCGGCGTATAGCTGGACTGGGCTGATCAAGGCTTTATAAAAATAACATAATTTTTCTTGAGAGAGTTTTTTTTCAATTGCCTTTTTAACCCAAAATAGTAGTGATTTGCAAGAATAATTTTTCGCAGACAATTATTATTCTGGGGTCAAGGCGGCGTACCTACTCCACGAGCGGATGACTAGTGTGAAGCAATTAAGTGGGAGAACATATTGGCTCCACGTGGCTTGAGTCTATAGATTCTGTGATGAACCAGATTTTTTTACGAGCTCGCTCGGTTGCGAGAGTCCTCAAAGATCTCAGTATTCATAAATCCGCTGGTCCAGATGGTATCCCCCCGTTATTCTGAAGAGGTGTTCTTCTACGCTGGCAAAACCACTGCGTAAACTTTTCCATCTTTCCTATTCCGCTGGGATTTTTCCGAACAGATGGAAAACTGTTTTTGTCCAGTCGGTCCCTAAAAGAGGCGAATCTTCCTCCCCTTCCAATTGCACTAACGTCCCTTCATTCCAAGGTCATAGAAACGTTGATAAACCGTCAACTTATGAAATATCTTAAAGAAGGAAAGCTTCTTAATGACCGTCAGTACGGCTTTCGTAGCAAACGGTCCACTGGTGATTTGATGGCTTATCTCACCGAAAAGTGGAACCAATTTTTACATTATTTTGGAGAAAGTAAGATTATTGCGCTTGATATTTCTAAAGCATTTGATTGAGTTTGGCATTAGGCTCTTTTATCGAAAATGCGTGCTTTTGGTATCGATGAGTCTCTTCTTCGTTGGATTAGAAACTACCTTTCCAACCGCTCAATAAAAGTTGTATTGGATGGCTTCAAGTCTAATACCCACTTCATAAATGCTGGTGTGCCCCAGGGCTCCGTTTTGTCTCCGACTCTCTTCTACATTTTCATTAATGATCTCTTGTCTGAAACTTCTAATCCGCTTAACTGTTTTGCTGACGACTCGACCCTCAGCTTTTCACATTCGTTTCCAAATTCACGTCCCTGCTCTTCGGATGTGGAACTGGAACGGCTGCGTATGATAAGCTCATTGAATTTTGACCTTGACAGCATTGTTATATGGGGTCATAAGAACTGAGTAGAATTCAATGCTTCGAAAACTCAATGCTGTCTCTTGTCGTTGAAGCTTAACATTCCCCCATTGCCATTATCCATAAATGGTACCTGCATCGAAGAAACCGAAAAGCTGTCAGTACTTGGTATGTGTGTAAACGATGATCTTCGTTGGAATGACCACATATTTGAAGTCGCCAAAAACGCTGCTAAATGCTTAGGTTTCTTAAGACGATGCAGGAAGTTTTTCACCCCTTCTGATCTGGCTACAATTTATAAGGCCTTCATCCGCCCAAAACTGGAGTATAACTCCCACATCTGGTCACCTGCGCCTGCTTGATCGGGTACAAAATAGAGCGTTAAAATTTATAGGTGATAGTTCAATCGTAGAATCGATTTATACTCTTGAACATCGTCGAAACGTTACCTGTCACACTCTGTTTTATCGCTTTTTTCACAAGCAGTGCTAGTGAAGTAGCCAGTTGCATTCCTCCCCTGAAACAATTTAGCCGTAACACTCGCCTCGCTAAGAATGCTCATCAGTTCTACCTTGAGCCCAACTTCGGGCGTACAGTCAAGCAAAGAGATTCTTTTTTTAGTCGCACCACCCGTATGTGGAATGCTTTACCTGGCTTTGTATTTCCCCTTCATTAAGATTCACAAAGGTTCAAGAGCAACGTGCATCGATGTCTCCTTTCAAATCCTCTCCTATTTTCTTAAATGCTCGCACTGTGTTCTAAAACATTATACCTAAGGGTATTATCATAACCCCTTGATGTGCGCGCTAATTAAAAAAAAAAAAAAAAAAGTACTTTGCCGTGAAAAACTCTTTCTAACTTAGCCGTTCGGCATAAAAATTGTAGGCCCTGATAATGTCCCAGGCCCCGAGGTTTGCATTGCCCTGTTACGTCACCCTAATTATTTACTTTATTTACTTATCATCAGGGATGAGTTATCGTTGTTTTTTAAGTTCTGGTTTGAGTGGTGGTCATATTCCATCTGATTTAGTTACATTGGTTGACTATTACTTATCATTTATCAAAAACAACGCAATTTCATGGATACCTTAGCTGAGGTCTAACTTAACTAAAATGGTTCGTTTATTGTGCTTTCTTCAAATCAAAATTCTAAACAAAGAACCGTTATACCAGTATACCCTTCATATAAAAATTTTAAATCATTCATTTTGAATTTTAGTGTACCTTCTTTGTGTCTGTGTTTAAAAATTGTGTCAACAAAACATAACTTTGCAATAACAACTAAAATTTAAATTTATACTTGTACATCATTATAAATGTGATATAACCACAAACATTCTCATTAAATGTATAAAGAAATAACTCGTAGCTTATATTTGTTAAAATAAAAAAAAAAAAAATTAACTTAATTTATTCTTAAAAAATAAAATAAAAATAAAAAATTGTTTAAAACAAAATGTACGCAATTTCTAAACTAAAAGAGTCAATTCTTATTCTATAAATGTAGAGAAATTGAAAATTTGTATAGTAAATACAGTGTATATGTAAAATTCATACTTTCTTTAGCGTTAAATTTTATAATCAAATTAACTCATAATCCTCAAATAATATCCTAACATGTTGTAAAAATCACAAATAATAAAGTTTTATAAAATTGAATAAATAGAAACTGTTGTGTCACAAACACAAAGAACGCTCATGTCCAAATATAAAATAAAACATACATTTATACAATATTAGTATATTCTTTTAGTCTTTGTTATTTTAACTTTATATGAGACTATGTGTGTGTGAGCATTCTTTACAATTTTAGTTAAAGTAAAACTAACGAACGAAGCTATTTTCCATTTTCCAATAAACATGATCGCTAGCTGCCTATTGATGTTTGTAAATAAGACACAAATTTATTAAGTATTTTATCTTCAAATTCTTAATCACTGTTACAATAACAATATCATTTAGAAAAGTTGTATATAAATAAGATTTAACCATTTTAGTTTAAACAAAATAAAATTTAATATATTGAGGGTTCTCACTCTCAAGGCTGTGTTGACAATAATAAACTTAATTAAAAAAAAAAAATCAATAATTAAAATAAGAAATAATTTTTGAAAATATTAAATATTTTATTTTATAGTTAAATTAATAATAGTTAAATGAGAGAACTATTCAATGTTGATTTATTTTATTAATAAGTGTAAATAAAATTAAACTAAATGAGATAAGAAATGTAAAACCTGCAGCAGACATGAAACAATAATTAAAATAAAGAAAATATATAAATAATTAGTATTAATATTATTGAATATAGATAAAACTACGCTGTGAGCGACAATATTAGAATAATTTGCAAAGCTTAGACTTTAAGTGTTACGAAAGAAACTTAAGCAGGATATGCAAACGTGTTGTACATAAATAATATAGTTTGCAGTTCTTCTAATTTTTCTTGGTTATGCAGAAATAAGAAATATTTTTATTTTGTTTATATTGATAGGCAGCAACTGTTCAAATTATCATGTTTTTTTTTGTAGAGAAGTCTAGAGAAAAGTTTTTGTTTTCAACTTTCAACATTCACTCAGTATAATTTTGTTCAAACTTCAAGCCTCGGCGTATACCACTAGTAGATCACATGTGAAGTAGGAGAGCAGTGATCCCTTCAAGATAACGATGCTCTTCACTCCAGAAAAGGAAGAAGATAATTTTGTTCAAACTGTAGGCTAATGGCTTTTCATCTACTTTCACTGGATATTTTGTTTCTAAGTTAAGTTTTCTCAGTCTTCTTTTTATCTGTTTTAATGTCAGCTCTGGCGTGCCTAAGGGAAGTCATCTCGGACCTCCTCTACTCGGTCTTGCAATCCATGATATTCTTTCTTTCGTCGTATTCAACGGTCAGATGACTTGTGTCAAGCAGTCTAATGGGAGTGATATCATTGAAATCACGACACTCGTAACACCGAAAACGGAAGAAAAAGAAGAATTTTGTTTTTCATTGTATTTCCTAAAGTGATATTTTAGTATCACCCGTAGCTTGATGATTAACAAGTCTGCCTGTTAACCCAGCAGTTTGTGGTTCAAATCCCAACAGAGGCAAAAATGTTTTTCCACGTTTATCGCCTTTCGCGAAGGATTGGAATTTCCTCCGTCTATGAATTATTGCCATGAAAAGCAATTTCTCGATTTGCTTTCAGAACCGGCAGAAAATTGTAGGTCCCCTCCATTTCCTCACAAAAGGCATGGTGGTGAGAAATGAGCTAGGCCTTGGAGCACTTCGCTCTGTTGCGCCACCCTATCTGTTTTTATTTTAGTATTTTAATCCTTGCTATATGAAAATTTTTGAAGTGGATGGTGTTTCGTTGGATCTCATTTACATCCAAATGCCAAAGTTTGACTTTTTCTTGAAAGAAGGAGCATAGCATCCCATAGCATAAATTGGCCAAAGGATTTTCAGTGCCCTTACGTTTCTCTTGCTCTGTATAATTACTTAGTACAACTTCACCTGCGGAGTATGCTCCTTTTGCGTGGTCGCCTTTCTATAAAATTCGAGTTTCACGAATTAGATCGTATCAATTTTACACGACTTGAATGCGGCTCGGCTTTCGGTAAATAGAATGGCCGATCTGGATGCATACACCAATTGCCGTTTGTAGCAGGCTGTCGTACATGACGTTCGACAATAGTGGACCATGGACTGATCCTTAAAGTACCCCTTCCTGTAATCCTGTGTTCTACTGATTCGTGAGCCGTCTCGTAATAAAGTAGTCGAACTTTCAAAATGATTTGTCCATCCTCCTTAGGTAGTGGGGCAACCCCATAATCCTAAGCGACTACAAAAGTCGTTCCCAGCGAGTCAAGTTCAACGCCAAGGTGGCAATGAGCCAATAGTTTATGGAATCAGCCTTTCATCTCTTTCCTGAGATGCTTGCGTTGCGATGTTTTACGCGTTCCAGCGCGTCTATGATCGATCTCCCCTTTTTGAATCCGAATTAGAACTTCGAAAGCTGAGGGTCAATGTATTGCTCCAGTTTTACAGCAATCATCTGCTCCAAATTCTCCCTTCCGAATACAGCATGCAAAGTGGACTGTAAGATACCGAGTTATCCTGTGGTTTCTTTCGTTAAGGGAAAAGAAAAAGCTATTACCTGCTCGGGAATACACATTGCCTCGGGTAGGCGTCATCCATGCTTATGAACATGTCTGGCTTGTCGGCAATGGCACTCTTAAGTGCTAGGTATGCCACCTGGTCTTGGTGCCTGGAGATTCAGCAGTCAGATCTTATTACAGAATCAGATCAGTCAGTCAGGGCCGAAGTCGAAAAAAATGGTTTTTTCACGGGTATCGCCTTTCGCGATAGTAATTTCATGCCATGGAATGCTCTTTCTCGAACAGCTGTTCGGAATCGGCAAAAAGTTGTAGGTCGCTTCCATATATGTACTTACAAGGTGTGGTTTAGTGAAAAGCACTAGGCCATGCCTTAAGGCAGTCTCGCCGGTATTGGGCGGTAGTCGAGTTCAACTATGGGCCTGTAACACAAACCTACAAGTCTACAAGTCGAGAGACACTAGTAGGATTATGTCCATAACGCTTGTAGGCGAGGCAGCCAAGCTGTAGCTTTGTGTAAGAGAAATTTTTTTCACTTTTCTTAATTCGCTAGTGTTACAAGTACTTGTAGTTTTATGTTAAAGGGCTATTTCTTGGTATTGACTTATCGAAGGTTGTCACTAAGGTAGACGTTGATGCTGGTGCTCCATCCATCATTAACTTAATTGTCGCTGCGGCAAAGCATTTGCTGATTCAACCTACTAGCTTTTGTATTTGTGAATCTCTGGCACCACCCACATCTGTGACTTGTGTTCAGTTCTCAGATGTAGCTTGATGATCGCTATTCGTGAATTCCTCACCGATCTTCCGTTTCCAGCTTACATTTGCAAGGGCACTTCTGATGCTCGTTCTTTCTCAATTAAGATCTCTTTCACACAGTAATTGTAAGTGGAGACGGCATAGGCAGTGATTTTATTGTCTACAGCAGTGCAGCAGATTGGTTGTTAAGGCTTCGCCCACCTTTCTAACTATTTCGAAATTCAGACAGAAATGAAAAACTTCTCTGAATATGGTTCAAAGCCTGGGGCTGAATTACCACACACACGTGATCGAGTAATACGTGACTGAATTATGTGCTTTTGGCATTACTTCTCAAGTTATCGAGCACTTATGTACCACAATTTGACATTTTTAAATCGGTATTAGAACGAATCGAAGTCGATAAATGAACAGCAGAGAGAAAAATAGTACTTACTCACTCGATCACTGATGCGGTAATTCAACCCCTGTGTTTATTGAGTTTTGTTATGGTTGGTATCCATTCTTCAAGGCATTACAAGTAATAAGGTCGGCAATGGAGTCGGCAGTAAAATTATCAAAATATGCCTAGAAAATA
>OX456986.1:30684502-30765565 GCA_949752695.1 Melanostoma scalare | reverse complement strand
TTTTTCAAAACTGTGACATAGGCTCTACTCTCACGCTCATTTCTTTTCTATTTTATACCCTGATGAATGGGAGTTAGATATCCATTAATCGCTTCAAAATATATAGTTGACGTTGAAGCACTTTGTAAATCATGATTTTGTATTTCTCAACTGGTGTAGTTGGTTAAAGTTTAGTGACATTTAATCAAAAGTCTTAGACTTGAAATTTATTTTTGTACTATTGCGTTTTTTAACATTTACATGATGTGGAAGTGTTTGGATGTGTTGTGTCAATGTGTTTCAAATAATTAAATAAAAAACACACAAAAAATAACAGTAAATCAAACACAAACAAATGCTTTTTTTATATAAGTATTTTAATATATTGACTATGTTATTGTAGCTTTAATAAACACAATTATATAATATTAACTACACATTAAATAAATTGAAACTATTAATACTGATATTGAAAAAACTAAAAGACTAAATAAAAAACCATCTACAACACTTTGTTTTTGTTTTTACTAAAAGTTCTATAATGTATGATATTCTATTGTTTATATTTTTTGTATTTACTGAAATTGTGAATTAATGGTCGATTTGATTTAAAAACTTCAACGAAGTTGGTGTCATCCGATTCCAAACACAAAGCACAGCCTATTTATTCTTCTTTTATTTAAATACAAAATTTGCTTACCATTTTTTTTCATTAAGTTCATACTTTAACACGACCAACATTAAAAATGTTTTGTTTTGTTTTTTTCTTATCTCATATTACAATAAAATTAAATTTGCATTGATCTTTTACGTTGGGCTAGTGTCGGTTATTGCTTATTTTTGTTTTTTTTTTTATATTTTGAGTTTTTGAAGTATTCTATAGTAATTGTTTTTATATTAAGGCTGCTTTATTTTAAAATTAATGAAAATTAACATTGAGGAATGAAAAATGGTTTTTCTTAGTAATATTAATTTTAATGCTTTACACATTGATGTGAACATACAAAATATCAAAATTTAGAAGAATATTTATTAAGATTAACGGGTAGGAATATTGATTTAAATTGATATATCGGAAATGCATTTGGTCTTCGAATAAGTTTCCTGTCACTCATTTGGTGGAAGATTAAAGGTTTTGACACAAATAATTGACATAATATAATAGATTTTTGTATTTTAATTGTTTTTATTCTTTATTTTGTAGACCTATAAAGTAAGATTGCGCCAAGAAAAGTGAAACGCAAATTTTGACAGTACAAATTAAGGAAGCAGTAATGGCAAATGTCCTAAGAGGCGGGTTCTACTTCATATGGTTTGAAATAAGCACATTGAAACCTATCAAAATGTTTTCTCTGCTTCAAATCTTTTTTCCCAAGAAATGGTAGAAGGCTTTCTGAAAGAAAGTAATGTACTAAGGGCAACGCTAACTAGAGCACATTTTTGTGCCAATCAATGACTCAGGTATTACGCGGCTGATTTCGCGAGGAATTGGCAAGTCCTCCGTTAGTAAATTCATTGCCATGAAAAGCGCTTTCTCGATTAGCCTTTCGGAACCGCTAGAAAATTGTAGGTCCCCTCCTTTCTGTAACAAGTCATGGTTGTGTGGAATGCACTAGGCCCTGATGCTCCTCGCTCTGTTGCGCCACTCTATTTATTTATTTTATTTTATTACGGGGTGGAAGTCGAAGCGTGATTGTGATTCAAGCATCATGCCTAAAGTGACCAGATGTCCTCTTTTTGGACTATGAATTCTGTTTTTTAGGCATTTCATTTTTTACGCGAGTCAAATCTAAAAAGTTTGTTTTGATGCGAAATTGAAAAAGAAAATTAGCACAACGTGAAAAACAATAAAACCATTATAGGAGATAGTAAAGTAAAGGGTTTTCCAATAAGAGTGATATGATTTCTTTTTTGAAAAAAACACACTTTTTGTTAAGGAAATTCAAATATTTTTTACTTAATGTGCATTTCAATCAATACAATTAAGTTTTAAATAAAACGTCATTCAAATGGCCACCACGTTTTCTTCTGCAGCAACAAATTCGATGAACCCAATTTTCGAGCACTTTTTCCACTAAATCAAGTCGTATATCATGAATGGCACGTTCAATATTGACCTGTAAAGCTTGAAGAGAATCTGTTTTTTTTTTTTTAAAACCAATGACTTCAAATAACCCAACAATAAATAGTTTAATGGTGTTAAATCACGACATCATGGAGGCCATTCAATATTACCATTTCTTGAAATAATCGAATCTCTAAGTTTGTGTGACACGTAGCCCCGTCTTGTTGAAACCAAGTGTTGTCAAAATCAATTTCTTCCAATTTCGCCCATAAAAAGTTGGTTATCATCGATCTATACCGCTCTCCTTTGACAGTAATAGTGTTACCAGCTTCATTTTGAAAAAGTATGAACCGATGATTCCACCAGCCCAAAAACCACACCAAACTGTCAATTTAGGTGAATGTAATGGTTTTTCATGAATATTTCGTGGATTTTCATCGCCAGTTTTGCACTAGTCAAATAAAAGTAAGCCTCTTCGGAAAAGATGATTTTCATAAAAAAATCGTTATCGATTTCAAGTTGTTCCAAGGCAAAATCAGAAAGTTCACGCCGTTTACGGTGGTCCAATGGTAAAATGTAAGCACTTCTGAATGCAATAAAAAAACAAATGAGAGATCATGACATACTACATATGGCCGAAACGCCACTGCAAAATCATATCATACCTATTGGAAAACCCTTTAGAATACAAGTATTTCCTATAATCTTCGTCTCCTCTTTTCTCGGACTTTCTTAGTCGCTTTGTCTTTTCTTTTGTGAAGTTTCAAATTTTTAGAATGATCTTTTTCGTTGTTGTTAATGCAAGGTTTGAAGAAAAGGCTTTTCTTGTTTCTTTACTTATGTTAAGATTCTTTTTGATGTTTTCTTTTCATTGAGGAATGATCTGGTCACCCTAATTATGCGTTAATCACAATCTGCTTGAAACATTTAATAGTTAAAGAGATTTAATGGGAGATTTTTACTCCCACCCCTGTAAAACTGACCGACTAATGAGCAAACACTTTTTTTTTTACTGTTTGTTCCCAGCAACTCTCTACTCTGCTCTCTTTTGAATGCGCTCCTCTATAAGAATAGTAAAAATTGATTCAGCGGAATCAAGATTTGAACATTTCTCGTTGAAATTTGTTTCTTAGTTCCGATCACGGTGGAATAAGACTAATTACCTTAACACACTGGAATAAAACTATGTGAATGAAAAATGTATATGTTGCGTTCATTTCTAATTCTTGGTGCAGCTCTTACTTTTTTAAGACGGTCTATACTTCGATTTTTTTTTTTTTTTTTTTGAAAATACAATCGACATGGCTTTTTACGATTCAAAAATCCAAGGACAATTTGTATAAAAGACGATGGACATTTTGATTAGTTTTGTTTGATAAATTTGACAAAAGCCTTAGTCGATCTTCCACTATTCACAAAAATGTGCTCTTTCCAACAAAATTAATTAATGATACAATTACAATTGAGTGTTTTCGTTAGAATTAGTCTTCTTTTTCTTTGAATCTGGTTCATCTATCGAACATCTGGTCTCCGACTGTATACACGTGACCTTCAGATCATTGCTACTTGGCTTCGAACTGATTTCTTCCTCCTCATTCATGGTTGATAGACGATGGTGATGTGAGTTAGGTGGACTCGAGCTATTTCTACCTTTCAACTTGTTATCATTTGAGCTGTAAGGATGTATGCAACAATATGTCTAACTTAACAAATACGAGTACATAGCATATTTATAATGAAAAGCATAATTCTATTGGAAAGGAAGTCTTGCAATTCATTAAGAAATTGGTTTAGGTTAAGCGCAAAATCAAAATCGGAAACTATTAAATAAAAATAATTGTTTCTAATGATTACTCAGACAAAAAGAAGAATTTTTTATTTTACAAAATTAACATTAGCTTCAAGATAAGGTAGTCAATTAGAATTAAAGTAAATCTAGAAAGAACGTTAACAACTTACTGATAGTTATTTCCATTTATTTTGCGAACTTTTAATGTCACTGGTATTATTAATTGATTTTCGCCATTATCACCATAGCTACATTGGCTCTTATCTTTATTGACTTGTTTCCATATTGTTGTTCGGTTGACCTCATCGGTTATGTTTATTGGAACCTGCATTAAACATCCATTTGCTAGAGGTATGTGCACGTTACTACGTGAGGAGGAGTAGCCATCATTTAAATGATGGTGGCCAATGTCCTTAAAAAACAGTTTAATTTTACATACAAACAAAAACTTTGTATACTATTGCTTGTTTTTGCTAATGCACGACACATTTCTTTACACGCACTCGTTTTAAAGTGAGACATTGATTTTAACATAAAATTGTTTCTCATTTGTATGCAAAACATAATTGTTGATTTTTTAAATTTTTTTAATGGTAACTTAAGTAATGCTAGAGTGTGTTGTTAAAGGGTTGGGAAACAATAAATGGAAGCAATGCAGGTGAGAGAAAAAGTCAATAATAGAGTCATACTGAAAAACAAACGACACAGAAAAATGTTACATTGTAGGTCTTACGATTATTTTTCGAATGAATTTTTAACGTTAAATTTATAATAAAGTTGTTGATTCAAATGAAAATGACATTTTTTTAATCTTATTGTAGAAGCAACATTATGTTTCTATTAGTTAATCTCATGTTTGATGTTGTTCTTTTCCCTAACTGTTTCTTTTGTAATTAAAATTGTAATGAATAAGAGGAGGTCCTTAAATGGAACTCTGAGGGACCCCATGCTTTTAGTTGTTAAGCTCGAATGAGGAGTTGCAAAGGTGTTTAGGATTGAAAGGACAACACCGATTAGGAATGAAATAAAGTAAAATGTTTGAGATTGAAAACGATTAAAAAGGATTTAAGGGTTAAGTTAGACTAAGATGGCTCTCAGTTCGGCTTACACATTTGCCTTTGTGCTATCAATGCTTACATTTTTAATATCCTTTTTCTTGTGAAGCTAAATAAATAAACAGAGTGACACAACAAAGCTCCGGAAACATAAGGGCCTGACTCATTTTGACTTCAACTTTATAACGATTCCGAACGGCTTGTGAAAAGGCACTTTTCATTGCATATAATATCTCTAGCAAGCCTTGCTAATTCGAAAGGTGATGTCTTCGAAAAATATTTTGATGCTTTTTGATTCGAACCTCGAACTCCCACGTAACAGGCACGAGGACCATTTTGGAATTGTTTTGGACTTTCGAAGAAGCGAGGGGTTGAGATCACTTTTAGAAGTTTAACGAAGCGATTAGGAGGCTGATACTATACAATTATTGTGAATTAGGAGCCAAATTCAGTTTTTAACGATTCAATCTTTCTGCATGTTCCTGGAATATCTTTGTGAAACGGCATCGAAAAGTAAAGATGATCGGCAGTTACATACGGGCTACTTAACTTGATAATTACGTTTTCATGGCTGTTAGAAAAAAGTACATACACTACACGCTCTTTTTTTATTACAATTAATAAAAAAAAAAGTCGTGAATAAAAATTCCCTGGAAACATTTCCCAAATTCGAAAAATTGGTATCATCAATGATCCTCGAAAGCTCCTTACGGAATTTGAAGCGATCGCGAGTGTCATTTTATATCCCCACCTGACACTTAAACTTTTTCAACTCAAAACTATCCCAAACCTACATGAGAACTAAGTGGTTTGACATAAATGTATACAAAATGAAACTTTTTAGTTACTGGGTTTCATCTCAACTGCGCTGAACGCACTAGGTTCGTTCTTTGTAGCCCTGGGGTTGCACTGTGGTCGCCACAAAGTGTTTTTTGAAAAACTTAGACTCGCCTTTAATGTCAAATTGAGTGTTTTTTAAGCCCTGGGGTTGATCTGGGTTTGCCCTCAACTCGCCCTAGGTTTTTGCTAGGTCGAGTTCAGGGCATGTATTTTTATTCAAATGAGAGGGATGTGTGTTGACTTTGTGGTTTAGCGTTTTTTGAGGACCCAGAAAACCCAGGTTTTTTGACAAATAATCATAGGGTTGTCAAGGAAACCTGGGTCAACCCTGGGTAAAGTTCAACCAAACGAACCTGCTATTTACAATATTCCAGTGAATTTGACGTTCAAGAGAGTGGACGTGAGTGGAGAGGGAATGGAATCTCTCATATGTCGGTATAACTTAAGACAAAAACAACTCAAAACTTTTCTTCATATGGGAACAAAACAAGGTTAACTCAAACATTCCTGGAATGAAACCAAGTTTAACTTCAAACATAGCATTAGTTGATTTGTTTCGCATTCACTTTTGAAGAGAGATCAAAGTAAACACAGCAATGAAGACTACCGTCTAAACTCTAAACTATCCTTGAAGTTGGCAAAATTTGTTTTGGGGGATACTCTTTTCGAAAATGTTCACGATGCGATGGCGTAAAGTATTCCGATGGAATAAATTATTAAGTGGGAAACAAAATTTCTTGGGAGCAAGATTGCTGATAGGGCCATCTAAGAAACTTTAATGAAACAATATAACCTATAAAAAAAATCTAAAAAAAATCAGTACATAAGGAATGGTCTCGTTTTTAAATAAAGATTGAAATGATTCAAATACCTTTACTATTTATTAAATTTCTTATCATTTTTAAGTGAAGATGCGTTTTTGGCAATTCAGCAATCTTTTAATCAGCTCGGCAATGCGTCTTAGATTAGATCAAGGGCGGGTTGAGCTTGCGCAGTTCTGGGCACTGCTGTGTCTGAATGAAACCTACTGTGCCAAGCAATGCGCCTCACCACCGAGCATAAACAAGTGAATACTTAGCTAAATTTGCTTTGTATTGATTTGTTTTTATGTTCTGTAACGAAAATCTATTACTGACCTTATTTTAGGATTGCTGAGTTGTGATTAAAACGTCCCTATAGTCAAGTAAACAATTACAAAAATTGTGACAAAATTTAGGTGAAACTTCTCTGTAACGAAGCAATTTTTTATTCCCTAAAGGTTCGTTATAAAGAAGTTTGCCTGCAAATAAAACTGCGACAAGAACACCCCTGTTTTAGACTGTCGCACAACGGACAAGAAAATGCACAATTTGTAATGTTTGTCACTTTTGAAAGAGAAAATGTTTGTAAGTAAATTCATATTGATATAGAGAAAAAGTTGTCAGTTCTTTAAGAAATCGTTTGTATACATTTTTCTGTGTCTGTTGATGTTTTATTTTTTTTACATTTAACAACATTGTGATTGACTAGAAAAAAATACGAAACAGATGAAATACAAACAGTAGCTAGCAGTAAACAAAAATTTAAAATAAAACGAATGAACTCCTTTTTTTTAAATACATAAGATGTCTTCTTTATCTATTTGAAATTTTTATTTTTAATTATCTTAAAAATACAAATTCGTTTACAATATACATACATACGGTAGGTATGATCTGAATCAACATTTTGCGCTGGAATGTTCATAGTTTAGTTTTTGTTTTGTTTAATACAAAATTCATAGATACAAAAAATGTTTGTTGTTACTTTTTTTTTTTAATTTTCCATTGAAAAAATTTAACAAATTCTCATTCTTCGCTATCTTCGCTTTACATTAGTTTTTTGCTAATTTGTCTAGCAACAAGCCTAAAAAACTGTTTGATGTATAGTATCTAAAAAAATTTGAGTAAATAATTGCTAATTGTATTCTGCACCATTCGTTTCGATTGAATTGACTTTCAAAAATGGCCTTCCAAATAGTTTCTATTCTAAACTAACACACAACAAGGTCGTCACTCATAAACTACCTATTTGTTGATCTACGAAAGCAAATTCTGTAATAATTGCACTTAACGGCCTAAACTTAGTTATTCATTATCGTATAAGGCAGTTTTAAAAACTACAGATACAAGCTCATTCTTAATGTCAACTCAGAAATAAAGAAACTCTCTAAGCCAAAATCTTTTTTAAACTGGTAATTATAATTCTATTTCACCCCAACTATTCTTAAACAGGAACTAGTACTAGAAAAACTTTTCAAACAAAAAACTTTGCAAGATCAATGATTTTTGTAAAGGTTGTAGTAAATAATATTAAGTCAAAGTCGGTCCATGACTTAAATAATCATTTAAAAGGCTGTTGTGGTGTTCTTCGAGCTCGATGCGTATGTTGATTGGCAACTCACATTTAATGCTGCTGGTGTAAGACTTGTAGTTTCCGGGCTATGAACTTTCACAGTAGATTTCAAAGTTTCTTATTTTTTACTTTTATATTAGAAGAGTGCTTTTTAACTACGAAGGTTCATGTACAAGATAACGTAACTAGACTCAAAATAGACGTTGCGATTCGCTTAAGTTATGGTCTGTTTGACAGCAAAAGAAGGAGTTTAAAGAAGCAAAACTTTGTCACGGCAACTTCATCGTTCAATCACATACTAAACAAAGAGTTCTTTCTTTGCAATTTGTGCAACATTTTACATTTCTGCTTTATTTTGCATTGATTGCAATATTTTGCACTGTTTGCATTATTTTGCATTGTGTAGCAATCCGTTGCATTCCTTTTTTTTATTTTTCATTCCTTGCAATTTTTTGCATTTTTTTTTGCAACCTTTTGCACCATAACCGTAGTCTTTACGTCACGGCGGTAAAAGAAAAAGAAATACCAACCACCAACCACGTTAAAGAGAAAATATAAATGTAGTCTTCAGATTCTTTCCCAGTCATCTACATTTTTATGCATTCCTTGCATGTTCTCATTGCAATATGAAAGCAATTGGAAAACAAATGACTGTAAAAGAATGTTAGGAGTTTAGGACTGCAGAAGAATACAAAAGCTGTAAATTTAGGCAAAAAGCCATCATAAAAAGTGCAAAAAGATGCAAAAAATACGAGAGAATGCAGAAAATGCAAAGAAATGCAAAACATTGCAAGAAATTCAAATACTGAATACAAAAATATTTTGAAACAACTTTTTGAATGTTGCTATAATTTATGATGCTCAATTTTTGGCGAAATATGAGCTCAAAACACAATTGCGTTTTTAACTAAAGCTAGATGCGATTGAATTTTTGAATTACTATTTCAATGACGCAGAAACGTTGAAATGAATACGTGATCTTTTGTCGCCGTATACCTACGAAGTTATTTTGATTTCACATATTCTTTATTTTGCTTTCGCTGATAGAATATTTTGTTTCGAATCGAGTGTTGTTTAGATGTTCAATGTTTGGGTATGGTATGCCCATCGCTTTCCCCAATTTGGACGCTCGTGTGTTCATGCTGATTTGCAACGTAACTTCTCATGACTAACAGTCAGTCGGTTCAAATAATCAAAACATGGTTCACCCAAACTAAGAATTCATTTTTATACTCTTCTATTACTTTTCCTGGTTGTCATGAAGGATGAATAAATGTGCCAGTGTCTCCAACCTTAGAATTGGCCAATTTATATATTCATTTCATTTCTTTTCTAGTTACGATAGTCACATCAAGCGAAATCGTAAAGAAATCACCACTCTTAAGTCGTTTAGACTGTCAAGTATCTTGTGCACAATTGCAAATGCTCATAATGGCTTCTGTTCTGATTTTCGGTCAGATACCATATTCTCCCGCTTACGACTTTTTGCAGCTCTCAATTCCGAATTCGTACGTTTTCAATTAGCTTGACTTTGCTAGCGGATTTAAATTCGGTTGATGAATTATCTTAAACACTTTTTATTGGTATAATAATACTATATTCGGTTTTCGTTTAAAATCCGTTCGAAAATCAAAACAGCCATGAATGACTGAAATCGCATGAGCACAAATACTCTTAGTCTGGGAAATGTTGGCAATCTGAAATGCTTCTGCCGCTTCCGAATTGCTCAACCTTATAAACTATTAACTAGACTTTTTATATTTTCTCTAATTTGCCTACTCTTTAACACATAACCTTTAAATAATTTTATTTTATCTTACACTTTTCACTTGCCATCATTTTCACTTAAAAAAAAAAGATTCTTAAGGTGCTTCCACACTTTGCGGGCGGCAGTTGTATCAATTTCACTCGGTTTGAAAACGGGTCGATTTTAGGAAGGCCAAGCAGATCGTCAACACTTATTCGCTACTGCTGCTTGACATATGCCGATTGATGCCGTTCGGCATAGTGTAGACGCACCTTTACAAAACACAAGCATTACCTACTGTCTGTTGAGCTTAAAACAAATACTTCTCCTTGTTGGCTCTAACAATTCCCAGTTACCTACCACGAATATTTACTTTATCGTTAAGCATTTTAAATTATTGTTTCTTAAAATTAAATTTTCTAAATATATCTCCCTATGTTTATGCAACATTTTCAGAATCAACATGAATAACAATATTTAATTTTTCGAAAAGAACTAGGAATAAATTGACTATAAAACATGATATAGGCTTAAAAGATGAAATACTAGAATAACAACAAAATCAAAACGTAAATTTTTTCTACTTAAGTTTAAAAGCAAAACTTAAATTTAGATTAAAAATAAACAAAGAAAACAACACTTATAAAGAAAATCATAGTTTTTACTAAATAAAATGAAATGTGCGAAACATTCAAAAAAATTTATAAAAATTTTGTGGGTGTGTTGTTTTAGTTCCACACCATGCAAATACTTTGTGAGAATGAATTTCAAATTTTATAACCTGGTCATTTGATTGCCAAGAAATAAAAAAATTTTAAAATGTTTTTTTAATTCAATGACAAAACACTTAAACAAACTCTTAAAATAAATATTAAAACTAAAAAGAACAAATAAAATTAATCTAATTGTGATCCAATAGCACTTCATATACAAATCGCATTGTGATAGCTCAGAGTGAGGGTGAAATGCTGTGTAGTGGAATAATTGTTTTTTTTTTTTTTTAAGAGGAAAGAGGTATTCATGTGAGGTAGTGAGCATTATTTTTTTTTTACTATTGTGTTTTTACTATTTTCGCCTAAACAACAAACTAACAATCTACCAAACAATCCCACCTCGGCTGTTCCATCCTCCAATTGATGTAGATCATCATCGACAGCAGCACGTTTCGTCATTTCTGGCATTATATCATCAAGTATCTTTAACTCACGTCGTGTAAATAACAAATCCAAAGACTTTCGTATTCCAATCATTACAACCAGCATCAATGGGAATAATATCGATGTCTGGGGGAAGGATTTGATAAGCCACAATATAATAAGGCAAGCCAACTGGATGAGGGTAAATATGTGAACCCTTTTGATTGGGACCTAAAAGTAGAAAATGGTGAAATAGTTAAGGTATTGATAACTTATTGAAGAGTCATTTTGAAAATATTGATTTTTGCATTAAAATAACTTAAAATCAAATTTAAACTTTTTCGATCTGAGCACTTCTATCGTCAGTTAAATTTTTGACACGCGTGGATATTTTTACACACTTGTCAATTTGTTCGGGTGTTATGAGAACCAAAAAAAAAAATGTTGCAGTAGAAATATGTACCTACTCACAAACGTCCTTAAACAAAGGAAGTTGAATTTGTTTTTCGAGGAAAGTTTTGGGAAGACTATTTATTTCGTTCTTGAAGTTCTTAGGTTCATTGAATCCAAATTCGAATTTAATTTTCGCGAGGGGATATTGAATCAAAAAGGTGCAATTGTCTTTTTTGTTTAATTATTCTTATAAATAAGGATTATTTAATTCTTATATATAAGAAAAATTAAACAAAAAACTTTCCTCTTTAAAAAAATTAAATGTAAGTGATCTTTTTGACGTATAACATAATTCCATTCCCTTTCCTTTCTCTCTGTTTCCTTTCTCCATCTGTACGATTGATTTCGTAGAAAGTGACAGACGTTTGACAAAAACTAACTAATGTGATGTCGGAAGGCCATAATCGCAGGAGGTAGCCTATACCTTTTCCGATTGATTGTTCCTCCAACTGTCCTTGAAACCTATTTGCTGCCAACGTTAACAAACGTTGACAAAAAACACGACAGATGCAAAAGAAAACCAGTCCTGCCTGTGAATAGCACAAGGAGACATACGAGGAGAAAAAAAGGGTAGAACGCCGAATTCTCAAAAAGAAAAAGAAGCAACAAGAGAAGAAAGAAATTGGGAGATGCCGTGATAGGAATGAGGTTAGAAAAATTTATCAAAAGGTAAAAAGTGCGGGCACTCGAATTAAAGCCTCTAGGGGCCAGCAGGAAACATATGTAGTGATCGAATCGGTCTGGAAAAACCACTTTTGAAAACTGCTTACTGATGAAGACACAAATTCCGCTGTCACGCAGAATGCCCCATAGAACAGTGATCAAGAATGCCATTCTCTTAACCTAGAAAAAGTTATGACAATTTTTGATTGCACAATGTTGGGATCCTCAAGGATTCATCAAGTGGCCGTTGCGAATTGTGAAATTGTGCCTGATCCAGCAGGGAGCACTGGGAGAAAAAAATTTCGTCATTTTCATGTCAAACCAAAAAAAATAGGAATTGGATGGTTATTAGCATAGCTGGGCATTAACTCGTTAATCCGTTAATCGTTAATTAACGAAGTTAACATTTTGATTAACGGATTAACTTTAAAGTTAACTTTTAAAAATGTTAACGGATACGTTAACTTCCGTTAATGTGCAGAAGTCCGTTAATCGTTAATCCAATGCCTACTATTTACCGCACGAAACCGCGGCGCGGCGCGAAAAACAGGTTCAGACAAGTATGAAATGACAAGTGCCGGGCGGCGCGTGGCAGCGCGTGAAACAAAAACAAAACTAGATATATTTGGCGAGTGAGAAAAGTAAGAAAGTGCATGGAAAAAAGGGTAGAAGATGCCTTACGGCAAGAAGCAGCGGAAAACTCGAAGGACAGAGATAGTTTAAGTGGCGGAGGGAGCAATGTGAGTAACAACGATGATGACGAGGAGGAAGACTTTTTCAATTCTGTCACTCAGTCTATAGAAAAACCAAAGAGCTCCAACTCTTTAAAGAATAAAGCGCAAAGTCTCGTTAAAATGTGGCTGGACATGAAATCAAAAGACTCGTTCAACGATGCTGCATTCCTCGGGGAAGAAATATTCATAGATCTATTTATTAAATACAATACTGCTACTGCTATACCCTCAAGCACTGCAGTTGAACGTTTATTTTCCACGGGTAAAGACATTTTGACACCAAAAAGAGCCTCGCTTTCAGACGAGAACTTCAACATGTTAATGTTCATGAAGGGGAATATGCACCTTATGCCCGACGATTAAATTACACATTTGAATTATACAAGTATTTTGTTTTATTCATAACCTTTCTTTTAAGTTCACTAACGCAACGATATAAAAATGTAATTTTACACATATTAACGGATTAAAGATTAACGTTAACTTGCGTTAATTCTTCTGAAATGTAACGCTTTAACGTTTAACGAAGCTAACTTTTTTTGTAGCGGATTAACGAAGTTAAATATTTGATTAACGGTGCCCAGCTTTGGTTATTAGGAATATATAGGATGGGGTAGCATCCTGGATCTATACCTGCCTGCCAATTTACCTCAATAAACTGCCTGAAACATCGGTACGTACTCGCTAATACCCTAGTGGATAGTAGCGCGCTATCGCTCTTTCTTAGAATACCGAACTTTATGAGATCTTCTACGCTATCTTTAGATCATATAACTACCTCTCTAGTTCAAAGTAGTTGTTGTAACACAGACTTCTTCTACCTGTAGGCGCGTTTTAATTTCTTCCCCGATCTCATGCCTATTGTATTTTTCCCTCTTTCTAAGACAAACAGTGTTCAGAACACCGCTGTTCGGTCTTTTACTACGACTAAATCTGGCTTTCTAACTCCTAGGCTAGTTCGGATATTTCCCTCAACTATCGTCTCTAGCCCTTTGGAATGCGAACTCTGTGTGATGTACTTGATGATCGAATTGTGGCGATCAATACGGCTGTTATGTGATCTCTGGCAGTTCTGCACAACATGATTCAAGGTTTCTGGTCTTGGACATCCAGCCCTACATTGTCGATCTTTTTGGGGACGACCCCTGGAAGTTCTAGATCTTGTAGAGAGGGGATTTATTCTTGTTTTTGTACATTGAATGAAATCTTTGACCGTCAGGAACCTCGTTGGTTCCATTACCCATCTATGTGCTTGCCCGTGATCATCAACCTCACGAAGTTCATTAAAATCTACAGATAGCCCTAGTCTTGTCGTTCATTAGTCATCTATGCAGCTAGTTGTCTGTAGTTAGCGGTCTTCTAAGTCGCCTTGTCGCTGTATCGTGGCATGGACATACCTAGAAGAGTACACATTGTGAGACTTCGATCGCTGGAACATATAGAGCGGATGGAAACCAACGCTCCGGCTCGACGGGGAAAGCACATTGCAAGAACAAGTTGAAGTATTGCTTTTGTTGCTTATAGTGTTGAGGTTTCTCCATCTCTCTTTAATTTTCCGAATTGGGCATTCCGCAAACGATATTGTTTCGAATTTTGCATAAGTGTTTATTTAAGGCTTTAAAAACAATATTGAATGATGATTGATGATTTCGTCAATACAGCCTCGCTCTTATTTATTTATAAAGTTCTTCAGGTTACAGCGAAGCAATAAAATGGCCACAATTAAAATGTTCCTTGTCCAATATTAAGAACACACTTGTCCCGCTGCTTTTTATTCTATTTCTAATTTAGGGTGTAAAGATGCGTCCACACTGTGCCGGGCGGCAACCGGGTTCATTTCATTCATTTCGAATTCGGGTCGGCTTTTGGTAAGTAGGAAGTCCGATCGGGGCCTCCACACTGATTCATCATTGCCGATCGGCATGTGCCAACCGCTGCCGCTCGTCATAGTGTGAACTCACCTTTAGAAATAAAAACATTTTCAAATACTCACCTGACGTAGAAACATGTAGTCTGGCTGATACTTTGCTGGCATAAAAATGATCAGTATGCGATCGAAAAACTGTAGTCCCTTCAAAGATGCTACACCCATATAAAGAAAAACTCCAAACAACACCGGCATAGGAATGTGAGAAAGCAACGGCGTTATCACTACAGAGAAACCGATCATCAAAAATATCAAAATATGAGTAACTCGCTGCTCCCGAACGCCCAAAAACTGTGGTTTCTCCCCAGGTGCAGCACATTCGGATTCTTTTTTCAATGAATTGACATGGTTTATACTTAAAACTGTTGCAGCAACGAACCTTAAACGGTAATTGAAGCAATAAAATGTTGAGAAAAAAAAGAAAAATGTCCAATTTACCATGGAAGCCCCATAAAACTACAAAGTTGAATGAGAATAGCCAAAACAAAAAGATCCAAATGATAGCCGCAACCTTTTTTTAGTTTGTTTTCTTTTCTGTTGATAATAACAGCTGTTATCTGCTGATCCATGAATATGAGTATAGTTCCCAAAATTGCTGGGAAAACGGCTATGATTGGCGTCCAAAACGGATTCTTTTCTGTGAATAGAGGAATCACCCATCCCCGCTCATGCAAAGTCGGCTTGAATTCATGTGGTACTTCCAGTTTCGGTGTTGGCACATTCATTATTCCGTCCAAGAAAGACATTGAGAAAATGGCAATTATTACAGAGAAGTCGCTAATAAACTGTCGAACAGCTGATGGGAAGAATAGCGCGTTCTTGAAGTCCTTGAGTATAACTGACACTACAAAAGTTCCCAAAAAGAGAATGACTGACATCAAGAACACATTTGCATATTCGGGTTGATCGCAATCCATTCCAATGAGAGTTCCACTTCGTATCTGAAAAATGAAATGATACCTTATGTTCTCCAGACAAAGACAAAAAAACCTACCACACATTGTCCCTTGTCATATTTGGCCCATTCCAATATGGTGGAGTTACTGCCCATTGGTGGTGTACAAACACAGTCGTAGGGTATTGTTGGGTTGATTGGATATTTCTTTCCAATCGCCAGGACGTTTTCAACAGCCTGCAACGGAAACAGAAAAAAAAAGATTGATACTCCAAATAGATAACCGGGAGTCTTCCTACCTTATAGATAAAAATAAATGCAATTAAAGTTGCAAAGTTCTCCTCGGTAAATCGTGTGATATAACAAACCAAAGCGCTTGCATCAATTGCCACTAGGATAAGCAATATAACCGTAATCCATGTTCCAATCCAAAACCGGAATGTCATATAATCCCATCCTTGATTCTGGCAAAAGTCATAGACAATCGTTTCGAAAACCAAGACCGGTCCGGTTGAGCCCAATATGGTTAATGGTTGCCCCGAGAAAAATCCATAGCCCATACCACACACAAAGCCAGATACCAGAGATTCCATAGCTGCCATATTCTTGCCGGTAGCCTCACCCAAAAGTCCACCGAATGTGATGATTGGTGAGAGACAAGCGAAATATAAGAAAATCCAAGATGCCACACACTGGAGGGACATGGCATCCTTAAAATCCGACCAATACCATGGAGCTTTTCGTTTGTAATCATTGATGAGACCACCAAACAATCGACCAGTACGTGATAGGCCAGACTCTTCGCGTAGTCGTTGCTCTTCCTCTTCTTCGTCGACTTCCTCCTTGTGGGCTTCAGGTGGACGTTTGCGTACTTCTTGTGAGGGTATAGCTGCAGGCGGTTCGATGCGTATTGTTGGATCCCATTCACCTGGTGGTAATACTGTAACCGCATCAAGAAATTCATCAATTCCAGCTAAGAGATGGTCACGTTTACGTGCCCTGTACGCCACTTCGTGGAATATTTCATCGGACATTAGTGTTGCCATTGCACGACCAATTTCATGGAAATTACTATTGCTGCCCGGTGGACCGAGTAGAATGAACAGAAATCTGTAGAAAACAAATAGAAGAACACAATTTGTTATATGTTTTTCAATCAAATCTAAAATAAATTGGACGACTAATCTGGAAAGGATATGATAGTGAAAAGGGACCTCTAATTTACTTTTGAAAACAAGAGCTAAGATCCCACTTATACCATTAGATTGTCGGGTTTTGCTGTTTTGACCGTAGTGTAATGGTTTGCATGTCTTTCTTTTTTATTTAGGGATTCGAGATTTGAACTCCAAAAATATCTAATTGTTTTTCCATAGGCATATCTTTTTGAGAGGAATTGGTAAGTCCTCTGATAATAATTTCACTGCCAAGAAAAGTGCTTTTTCAATTAGTCGAAGGGACCTACAGGAATAAAATAAAATAAATAAATAGGCTGGCAACAGAGCGAGGAGCCCCAGGGCCTAGCACATTTCTCACAACTATGCATTGTGATGGAATGGAGGGGACCTACACTTTTCTGCCGGTTCCGGACGGCTAATCGAGAAAGCGCTTTTCATGGCACTGAATTTACTAACGGGGGACTTGCCAATTCCTTGCGAAAGGCGATACCCGTGGAAAAACATTGTTTTCTTCTTTGATGTTTCTAGGATG
Organism: Melanostoma scalare; assembly: GCA_949752695.1. Lineage (NCBI taxonomy): Eukaryota > Metazoa > Arthropoda > Insecta > Diptera > Syrphidae > Melanostoma > Melanostoma scalare. The sequence continues at coordinate 30,748,202 of OX456986.1, read as the reverse complement.
TGAACCTCAAACCTCTCACATAACAGGCAGCAACGCTTACCAGTTTGCCACGGTGAAAACAATAAACTGGTTATGCATCCGTCAAATTCCAGTTCCACAAGTCTGCATTGTAGGGTCTCTAACTTTTAGTCATTGAAACCTTTTTTTCTGTCGTTTTCAAAATACTAGCTGGAGGACTCAAACCTAAATACCGGTCGATTGTTCTGCTGCTTTCCTTTGTTAAAGCTTTCCAAATGTTCTTAGGAAAGCCAGAAGACGCTGCTATGATAAGGAGCCTAGCTTACCAGCTCTCACCATTTTTCCGCCGAGTACCTGTAACCTTTATCGAGAAATTGTGGGACATTCTCAGAGGATGTGCTCCGCGGTGTCCTCATTCTCTCGAGAGGATTCACAAAATGTTATATTCCTTGGGAATGAACAAGTTTTAATGCTTGGCAACAGAAGTGCCCTGTGGCAACGCCAATTATGATTCTAAAATCTTTTCTGTTACGAGATAGCAAAAACTTAGTTTTCTTATTACGTTGGGGAGCATATGTTAGGTAGGTCTGCATGCAATGGAGGCATGCCATCTACGGTTGTGATTTTGACAGATCCAATTGAATCATTCACTAAAGACCCTGCCAGATCAAGCGCTGGTTCAGGTACTGAGAAAGTTGCCAGAGATCCTTGCCTTCCAGCCAGAGGCGTAGCGAGGGTCCAAGCCATAGGGGGGAATTTGAATTTTTATGAAATGCCGACTAGTCTTAAGAATTTGCCGACTGCATCAAAAAATAAATCTATATACATATATAACATTTTCAACAGGGACGCTACAAAAGTAGAGCGACAAGGATATCAAACGACTTCATATTTATTGCCGCTCTTTTAACATTTCTCTTCAGTAAGGTTTGCCATTTTATGATGAAAAGATATACGAGCCAACAACGAGTCGAAATTATTAAAATTTACTACCGAAATTCAGAGTCAGTGGCCTCAACGTTAAGAGCGCTACTTTCAATTTATGATGAGGCTCATTTCTGGCTGAACGGCTTCGTCAGTAAACATAATATGCGGTATTGGTCAGGCAGCAATCCACACGTACTCCATGAGTCATCATTGCATCCCGAAAAAATTACGGTTTGGTGTGGTTTATGGGCCGGCGCGCGGCGTCATTGAACCGTACTTATTCCCTGATGATCAAGACCGGCACGTTGCTGTGAATGGGGATCGCTACCGTTCAATGATAACCGAATATTTTTGGCCCCAATTGGATGATATGGACTTGGAGGACATGTGGTTCCAACAGGACGGTGCCACAAGCCACACAGCGAATGTCACAATCAATTTATTGGAAACCAAGTTTGGAGAACGTGTTATCTCATGAAATGGTCCAGTCGCTTGGCCGCCTCGGTCGTGCGATTTGAAGCCTTTAGGCTATGTCCTAATTGAAGTTGCATCGCCCGACCGAACGATGAACTTCGGTCGGTCGCGTTGCTTGTTGGTAGTGCTACCACAATGCGTGTCCTAATACCAGTCGCAAGATGCTCATAAGATCGCGCGACCTTCTCGTTGAGTGCTACTTCCTACATGGAATTCGAATTCCATTTTCGGTTGCGATTTGCTAACAGCAACGCGACGAAAATCAAACTGGTTGATTTGAAGCAACCAGACTACTTTTCGTAGCGTCGGTCGCACTCCCCAACAGTTTGATTATAAAAAGCTTTAATTATAAAGCTTAAACGACCATGAAACAAACATGTGCGACCGTGCTACCCCATCGCGCGACCGCTTTCCAGTGTTAATAAGGACACAGAGTAGGGCTATACTTGTTTGATATTGATCGTCCGATGCAGCGCCCGTCGCTCGTTGTTCGGTCGCACGATGGCTGCCAATTAGGACATTGGGTTAGACTATTTTTGCTGTGGGGCTACGTCAAGTCTATGGTCTATGCCAACAAACCAGCGACGATTGTGTACCCCGACTCTTCATTTTATGCCACTCACGAACACCCACCGATACCCATTCCGGATTAGCAAATTGTCTTTGTATTGCTTCTGAGAATAAAATGCAAGCAAAGCAAAATGCAGCATCTTTGTAAGGACTGTATTCTAAATAAGAGTAGTCAGAACGCCATGTGAAAAATTGTATGTGATGTATGATTTTAAAATTGCTGTATGTTGTATGAAATGTAGTGTTGTATTAACTGTGAAATAGGCCCCTGATTATTGCTGAGTTGAGACAAAAACGCTTCCATTCGTGTCTTTTTGGTTGAGATGACTTAACTCGACAAATCTACTTTGTTTTTCTTCTTCGATTTGCCGACTTGGGACTTGGGCTTTGCATTCGCTTCGCCTTTTGCGAGGAATTGGCAAGTCCACCGTTAGTAAATTCATTGCCATAAAAAGCGATTTTTCGCTCTGTTGCGCCACCCTATTTATTTTTTATTTATTAAGTTATTACTCCGGAGCAGACACCAGTGCTTCTCCCATTTTTAAGAAATTCTTTAAAATGTGGCTTATTACCATTTGGATACGTCTCAGCTTTGAAGACGAATTTAATTTACGCCTAACCAGACGTGCAGTGCGTTTGTCATCTCTCTCGACGTAGGCACCAGATTCATCATTGGAACTATCTGTGAAGATCCGATAACAATCCTTTCCTTTCTAGAGTGGAACAGTTCTGAATCGGCGGAAAGTTGACTGTGTATTTTTAACGCAGTTTGAGCCTTGGTATCATCGTATTTATCTGATGGCATACCCATAAGATGTGAGTCAATAGATATAACAACAGAGCGACGAGCCTCTGGGCCTAGCGCATTTCTCACAACCATGCCTTGTGAGGGAATGGAGGTAACCTACAATTTTCTGCCGGTTCCGAACGGCTAATTGAGAAAGCACTTTTCATGGCAATTCATTAACGGAGGACTTGCCAATTCCTCGCGAAAGGCGATACCCGTGGAAAAACATTTTTGCCTCTGTTGGTATTCGAACCTCGAACCTCTGGATTAGCAGGTGGACATGCTAACCATCACTCCACGAGTACCTTGTGGTAGAAATCACATTTCCTTAAACAGATGAGGGAAATTTGATTTCTGTCACAATAGTCCGGGATCTCTGGTCCAATTTTTTTTGTGACTACTATCAAGCTAATTTTCCCTGAGTGGCTTTATTTTGTTGAGACGCCCAACAATTTTCTAACGAAAACTTTCGACTGTGGTAGCTAACAGAGGTAGAAAGGGTGAAATATGTCGATTTCATGATACTAAAAAATTTATTAGTAACAGTTTCTTTCTTAGTTAAGCTTCAAGATAATTATCTGAATTACGTAAAAAAATATTTGTCCTACAAATTGTATGGTTTGATCTTAAGAGTCCCCTTCCTCAAACATGTATAGATTACGAGGTCAAAAAAAGTGATTACTAACAAGCTGATTTTTTCGTTTTTACTTATTTAATATTTATATAATCTAACAGTCGGATTGTCCTACAAATTCCGTGGTACGTTTTTTCAGTCCTACGCCCAAAAGTAGTAGTACATATGCATGATGTAAAAAATAACGCGCTACGCTATAGCGGTGCTCAAATTGAATATATACATACTATGTATTTGAAATTCATGAAATAAAAAATCAATTTATTTTTCAAGCGTGACAAAAAAAATTTTGACTTTTTGATAGATTCCACTTAACAAGTACAAAAAACCTAGTATTAAAGATTTTGAACATGATTTGAGACGTGAAGAGGACACACAGTATGACGTAATACGTAAAGACTCGAATCGTCCTGCAGATTTTTGCAAATTATTAAAGAGCAACAACTTTAAAAAACAATTTGTAGAATTTTTAATTGAAGATTGGACAAAGGACTCAGATTTTTTAGTATCATGATATCGACATATTTCACCCTTTCTACCTCTGTTAGCTACCACAGTCGAAAGTTTTCGTTAGAAAATTGTTGGGCGTCTCAACAAAATAAAGCCACTCAGGGAAAATTAGCTTGATAGTAGTCACAAAAAAAATTGGACCAGGGATCCCGGACTACAATTCGTACTGGAACTTTAAGAAATTTCTAAGCAGCATAGACATTACAACTTGCTGAGAAGAATTGCGGTCTAAAGGTATAGTATGATTAAGAGAAGGCGATAAAGTCATAAACCCAACAAACAATTTTTTAATGAAATCGAATTATAAGCCCTTTAAAGAAGACATTAAAATACAGTAATATAGGAACTCACCTTGTTGGTACAGGAACTTCAGTCAAATCACCCATCACAGCTGCAGAATGTAATCTAATGAAACCCGATAGTATCTTTTCAAGAAAATCAACTTCTCCCACCAATATATTACTGGCTTCTGCTCCTGGTGGTATCTTCCTCATAAAATGAGTATTACCGCGATGGTCATTTAGCTCACTAGAGCTAATATTTCTTGTCATTGATTGATTACTTGGACTCTTGATCATGTCATCTATATTTAAAACGTCAAAACATCAGTCTTGTTTTTTTTTTATTCATAATCAATTTTATCATTAACAAAAGGAAACATGAACACATTATTATCATAAGAATATTGTGCAAAAAAGCATGCCATGATTAAGAGAAGTTAACAAATTGTTAAACTAGATATTATTTGAAAGTTGTGTTGTGTACAATAAACATGATGGGCTTGAGATTTGGTATGATGAAAGCAGTGTGGAAGTTTAACAAGCAAGCACATGCAGCATTAAGTTTAATTCAATTTAAATTTGTTTTTTTTTTTTATATAAAATTTATGTTTTGTTTCCCATTCAATTTGTATGTCTGTTTTTTTCTTTAATTTTGTTTAGTAAATTCGGACCGATTTTGTATTAAAACATATACGCAATCAAAAATAAAATATTTATGCTTATATTTTTAGCAACTCGAGACTATGTAGATAGTTTTCTTTGAAATATTTTTACCATGTCCAGGTATTGATAAAAATCTTCCATTTCCGTTGTCATTTATTCCAGTTGATTTACATGAGTTAATTGCGGATAAATGCATGGTTGATGGACTTAATTGTTCATCCACTGGAATTGCGATAATATAATTTTGTTTTTAATTAATTTAGGTTTTATTAAATCTGAACTTTCGTTGTAGCGTTCCTTCAATAAGCTCTAATGTAAGTAACTGACCCTTTTTTTTTAATGAATTGCCATGATTCCTTATAGGTTATTTTCATAAATATTTTTAAACAGTTCAAAGTGAAATTTCTAAGGATGATCCTTGAAATAAGGTGATCTATGTTTGGCTCTACTTGACATCTTCGATTAACAGATAATCTTTCCAGAGCTACCAAAGAGTGGTTGGTAGTAAAATAAATTGAAAACGTAAAAAAACCAATAATTAAATGAAATGTGAAATTTTTTTTTTAAATATTTAATCTTGTAGCTAAGGTTTCTGCTTTTCCAAAAAAAAAATTCTGACAAAGGATTTCCTTTTTTGCTTATAAAAGTAGTTCCTCTTTCGTAAATCTCTGTCCGATAAAAATTGAAATAAGAGTTTTTTGATTCGAAAGTAAAAACCGAAATGATATTAACGTTTACGTGAACGTGACGTTTACATCGTCATTATAAAAATGGAATTTCATTTGCAGTTACTGGTGAATTTTTCAGTAAATTGCAGTTCATAAGCGCCCGGCAATAAGTCATGGAGTCGTACAGAAGCTTTTTCTTTTTGAAGTGCATTGGGGTGATAAGTATACGTTGCGTTGTTTCTGAAGAAATAAAATGACAGAGAATAAGATCCACAGAAGGAAAGATTGAGGTCCATGGTTTTGTCCAAAATGTATCTTTTATTTTTATTGTAAGGTACCTTCTGATGTTTCTATGGGAGTAATAGTTCCTTATATGAAGAAAACGGCTATATTTGATTTGATGGAAGTGTCTACATCTACATACATACATCCGCAGTGTGAGTCGTGAATCGTGATGGGTTGGATAATACGATCTCAATCAAGTCATTTGAGGGGAGGAAACAAATTGTGTGACTCGTGTTAGTTTTTTTAATACATTTACTATTTTGTGTTTTGTCGTACGTTTTTGTGTGACACCTAAAAATTCACTGGACGCCGCGCCGCCGCGTGAGTTCGCATGATTTCGTGGAACACCTAGTGCCCTTTCGTGTAAAGTGGTTAAGTTTTTCATATGGGCGTCGACTTCTGCTGAACATCTTGAAATAACTTATGTGGCAATAGTCCAAGTGTATTTTTTCGTTAGACACATCACGACTCAAACTAAAAATGTTCCTACCAAAATGCCATGTCATACGAAAACGATTGATACACAAAAACCGTAACTGTTTCTATTCGTAATTAGAAACAACTGATAATTGGTTTGAAACTAATTTTTAGGTGCTCTGAAACAGAAATTTAAGTACAAAATATGGCCTTACCCAAAATGCGAAAATAGCTTCGTTTCCTATTGGTTTCCAGCAACGAGCTCATTTTTAATTGACCATGAAGAAACTTTTCCCATCAGAAATGTCGTGACTGATTTCGTTTTACAAGAACTAACATGAGCTACACCATATGGCTTCCGATTCCGACTCAAGTGATGGCAAAAAAAGATTAACCAATAGGAGACACAATTTACTTTTTCTCCAGAAATGAATTAGTGGTTTCGTTTTAAACGAACCAACACGATGAGTTTTTCCCTCAATTTTACAATGTCGTTTAAAAGAACGAATAGAAGCTAAGCGAATCTTTTATAATGACACTTGTGAGCTCGTGTTGGGTGTATATAGACGCATCCAGACTTAGAGGTTATCTGAATGGGTATTACCTGCAAGTTGCAGAAGAATAGGAGATTGACTTCGACAGATTGTAAAGATTGTTCGAAAATCGATGGTATGAGTCGTAAGCAGCTACGTTGCTTCTAGGTTAGTCAGTGTCTAGAAGGACAGATAGTGAGGTTGGAAGAGTGAGTTTTAAGCACTCCTTCCATGAGATACGGTACAGGTTGTTGGTCTTGAGAACTTGAGATTTTCACTCTTCTTCTTTTTTTGGATTATTGTGTTTTGACGTTCTGATGGTACCGGTCAATTCAGGTTTTTTAATTCAAAACTTGAAGAAATGAATGTGGGAGGCTTCAGAGGCTTCGATTACATTTTTGACTTTTGAACTATTCGACTACCGACTGTCCACGGAGCTTGACTTAATTTAAGAACAATATTCTATCACCTTTATTGGGAGAAATGGAATGAAAATTCAAATTGGTTTCGAGTCAAAATTCTGATTTATTTTCCAAAAACTTCTGCTTCTAAAATTCTGTTTTCATGAAAAAAATATAACAGAATATACTTGCTTTTCTTTAAGTGCCTCTTCTACCACATCTGTAATTCGAAGCACATTGTCTATAGTGGTATGTTTATTTCTGAAGCCAAACTGATGTCTCGGCATTAGTCTTATTTCTTTTATTACTTTGCTTATAGTTGGTATAAGCTCTATTGGTCTCTAAGTTGTCATTTCTGTTTGTGGATTTTCTTATTTAGGTATAACAATGACTTGTGCAATTTTCGAACGATGTGGTGTCTTAGTTTGAGACTTAGAGGAATAAAGAACAAGAGGCAAAACCATTACCTCTCTTGCCCCGCAACTTCCATTTGTTTACATTGTTGCTTTTGTAACACGAGATCTATCTGTAATACACGTATTCAACTGAATATAAAGTAGTGTTGGTATAGTCAGTTTGTGGACGGATGCAGTTGTGTGTGTGAGGCTTGCCCTCTTGTTCCTTATTCCTCTATGGTTTGAGGTATGCGTCTATTATAAAATAAAAGGCTATTGAAGACCTATTCAGTTATTAAATCGTCTACTGGTAGTTTTTTTAAACATAACTTTTGTTGACACAATAACTTCTTACTTTTTTCCATAAGGAGTAATCGTTATAAGCATTCGTTGTCTTACTTTTAAAGAATCTACTTAGTGAGTCATTTTTAAACTCCCCGATTCTTGTTTTTAAGTTCGTTGTTGTGTTCATATCTGCCTAATTATTTTGAAATCCCGGAGCTTGCATTTTCTTTGAGCTCTTTGAATAAAAATTTTATCTCGTCTTCTTTTGCGATCGCAAGATTGTAAAAATTGCTATTTTCTCAAGTTTTTATATTTTACCAGAGATATTGTTTTTATTTTTCGTTCTTATAACTAAAACTGAATATTCTGGAATAAATTACAGGTCTCAAGGACCTCCTGCGTAGTCTCTTTCCTGTGGAGTGTTTAGGAAGTCGCGGGGCCTAGCTCATTCCTGTCAACCATAGCTTGACGAGGAATGGAGGGGACCAACACATTTTTGAAGATTCCGAACGGCTAAGTGAAAAACGCTTTTCATGGCAAGTTTTTCACTCTCGGAGGCGACAAGAAACAAAATGAGACCTAAAGATATTTGTTTAATTCTGTTCTAAATATTGTTAAAAATTTGTAAACTCGAACGTCCTAATAATAATTTTTTTTACAAGGGTACAGGTATCGTTAGTCAGCATACAATTCTCAACACAACCAATTTGGTTTCATTTATACTTTAACAGCGATAAATTAAATGGAGTATTTATTTAAAATAAAAAGTTGAAAAACACTTACAAAGTAGCTTTAAAGAGTTTAAAAGAAATTGTAGAGCTGGTAGTTTGTGATGATGGTATGGATGGTACATGATTGGCGAAACTTTGTCAAAAGGTTTGAAGAAAAATATTTAGATAATACTTAAACTTTCCAGAACCACATTAAATTAAAAAGAATAGGAGTTCGTATTTACAATAGGAAGACTTATTGTAATTAAATGTTTAAACAAATCAAAAAGGCAAAACGAACAATCATAAATATTTTATATATAGTGAAAGGTTGTCAAGTTGGAAGAGAATATTTATATGAATAATCAAACGATAAACTAGCAGAAAAATGCAAAATATTGCAATGGACCTAGTGGTTGTTGACCACTTGAAGCTGATCGGCTGTGATTGGAAGATGTCATCCCAGATGTTGATGCGCCAGCATGAAACCATGTTGTAACACCAATACCGCCAGATTGATTAGAAAATAGATGTCCAAAATCACCTAAATGAATTTCAATATTAAAAATTACAACTTTAGATCTTGCAAATATTTTTATAGTGCGACACTCCTCATTGTTGTCGGTGGGTGAAAAAGAATCGCAGAAGCTCTTCTTTTTTTTAACATGAAACTTACATTTTGTTTTTATAGTAAAGTTTGTGCTCCGACTGATAAGAGTAAATTTGACAATAATTGAAATCAGACCAGACGGTGTAGGGGACCGCGTGTCACACTTTTTTTTACCACGAAAAAAAATTCAAAGTCTATCCCTTTTCCTTATCACTGAGACATAATTCTTTTAGAAGCATCGGCATTTATTCGACGACGTTGTTTATGTATGACAAGACAACGAAAAAGCAGGGTTAACAACTGATTACCGATTAAGCTGACCTAACCGATAACGCAGTCTATACACAACTCCGCCAGATAAAACCAAGCAAAACTTGCAAAAAAAATGAATCACACGCATAAATCAGTAGTTAGCGATAAACATCTTTTTTACAGCCTTGGGTTAGGTCGAAAGCTTATCAGACCTCTCTAAACCTGACCCATAAAACAGAAAAAGCACTTAATCGATGTGATTGCATCTAAAAAACCATTATCAAAATAAGAAGCAAACTTAAAGCCTATTGCAAAATATTTCGTAGACATTGAGTTTTGAGTGATGAGTGAATTTATTACAGACTATGAAATTCGTGCCATTTTATGAAAAGAGATAACACACAGTTACAGAGAGCTTAGCGGGGCATATTTGTGCGGAAAAATCGTAGACGGTTGTTTACTTTATTTTATTGAAAGCTTTGCGTTTATTTTACTCCTTTTATCACAGCTGGTATTGAGATTCAAACTGATTTCACCAGCATAGTTTATTCTTTCAAATATTCTTTATATCTCTGAATTGATAAATGTTCCCTTATTTCTTATGAGGGATCTTGCTTCCTAAAAGTAGCTTCTTCTGGGTTTAAATAGTTCATTAATCTGCGTTTTTGTGTTCCGGCTTTAGTATTCTCTGTAATCCTCTTTTTGACTTGGCTACTTAACAAACTAAGAACTTTTTCTCACAACTTTAACGATGACTGGACTTGAATAAGCAGCCATTAAACTCGGGTATCAAAGGCAGAAGTCAGTGTGGGTTTGAGGGTGTAGTGAAATACATAAGTCAAATGAAAGTATGTGAAGTAGGTAATTTCTTTGATACAGTTAGTGGTATTTTCAGAAGACTTGGACACGTATACAGATAATTTATTTACATTGTTTAAAGTATCTTCCCTATTGGCCGCAGAGATTCGAAGAATACAAAAGACTTGCTTTAGTTTATCTTCATTTGATTTTCCTGTTACAACTAACGCATTTCGGAAGGCATTAGCCTGCTGTCTTCAGCGAATACGCGAGATAATTAAAAAGTCAAAAATTAAAAATTAATAACAACATTTTTAATAACAACACAAAATGTGTAAATTTATCGTTCAAAAACTTCCCTTTTTGTCACGTAGGTATACAGATTTGTGACAAAACACAAATAATGGTTTGAAATATTTTTTTAAGTCGTTAAGATGTAGAACTAAGAAGAAAATATAGACTAAATGTAGCAAAAGTATATCCCAACAAATGGAGCTTGTGCATGATTAAATTTACGTGCCCCTTGTGGAAATAATTTCAGTTTGAATCATTTTATTGGTAAGAAAATATTAACTAGAACTCCACTTCAAATGTTGATGCAAAGGAGAACAAGGGCTGTCTTTGGCCAGTACAATATGAGGTTTACAAGGGAAAATAAGGAAAGAACACCGAATTCACAAGAAGAAAGAGAAGCAGCATGAGAAGTGCTCGTTTGGGGAAATTGAGAGATGCCATGATGGAAATTGAGATTCGAAAGCCTTACCAAAAGGTAAAAAATGATACCAGGGTTGCACGCCTCGAACTGTAGCATGTAAAGACCAGCAGGAAAATATAGTGATAGAATCGCATTCGCTACTGAGCATCTGGAAAGACCAATTCTGCAGACTGCTTAGCGGCGATGAAGACACAAATTCTGCTGCCAAGCAGAATGCCCCATTCAACTTGGACGATGACCAAGAATGACTTCCTCCCGACCTAGAAGAAGTTAGGCTTGTCAACTGCAAACTTAAATCAAATAAAACTGCAGATGCAGGTGCCAAGCTTTTCGAGGCAGCTGGAGATCAGTTGGAAAGGAGCATACAACAGCTGAGCTGCATGATTTGGCTGGAAGAGAGCGAGCCCCATGAATGGAACCTCAGTATCGTAGGTCCGAATGCGCTCACAACTGCACCAATTCACTACGACAAAATTTTCTTTTTTTATGTCACAAAGAGCAAACTATGTTTTTCTGATGGTGTTTTTAACCTCAATTCAAATCTCGCCTCAGAATTGCATTGTGATGTGCCATCACGTTTTTGAGATGCAAGGCCTTCAAAATCGAGTAAAACAAGTTTAAGCTACTTTTGAACCTATGTTTTAACGTACAAAAAATTTTAACCTGAAAACAAACCAATGCTTTTCCAGTAGTTTGATATGCGCTGAATGCAAATCTGGCCTCTAAATGCCTCTATTACATCAAATAACTGAGATATTTAGCTTCAATTTGCATTCAGCGCATATCAAACTACTGGAAAAGCATTGGTTTGTTTTCTGGTTAAAAATTTTTGTACGTTTAAACATAGGTTCAAAAGTAGCTAAAATTTGTTTATCTTGATTTTGAAGGGTTTATATCCTGAAAACGTGATGTGCCAGAACAATTCTGAGGACAGATTTGAATTCATTTCTAGGCAAAAACAACCTTCAGAAATATTTAGTTTGCTCTCTGCGACAAAAAAATTGTTGCATAGTGGGAGGAATAAGCCTCCTTAACGTCGCCGTCGCGTAAAAGTTCTTCTGTAAAACGGCTGAAACCCCACGTCGATAAGTCCTAAATAATGTGATTTTAGACCAGAATAGTCCACAAAGGACCAAATTTTCACATTTCGGCAGATATTTGAAAAGTCCGGAATTGAAATATCAGAATACTCTACATGCTCCGCCGAGGTCGGTAAAGAACTCCCCAAGACCAATGATGTCGAAAAAGGGTTTAGACCAGGCAACAAACTGTCAACCTCAAAAGTCTGTACAATAGGTTCGTTCGTTGAATTTTACCTAGGGTTTGGACCCAGGTCTCCTTGACAACTTACTGTGTATGAGTTGTCAAAAAAAACCTGTGTTTTAAGTTCTCAAAAAAAAAAAAAAAACGCAGCCGATATTGATTCGTGATGCCATGGGTGCTTTTGTTAACATTGAAGCAGAATCGACCACCCGCTGCTTTTTTGAATTTCTTAATCCAGTTAAGAAAAAAAAATCATCTCTAGAAAAGCCAATGTAACCCTTTATAAAACCTCGATCATCTCGTAGTTTAAAACAGCGTGTGGAGAAGAAGATACAACATCGAGCTGTATGAGCTGTACCGCGAAATAGGCAATAAGCAAAAGCAAGGCTACGATGCCTGGGACATGTAGAGCGGATGGGCTCTACGAGTTTTCAAAATCGCATTCCAGGGAAATGGCGGAAGGCGAAGGACTTGTCTTGGGTGATGCAATCGAGTGGAATAAGGCCTCAACGGATTTAGAGTTCATAACTGAAGAAACCGTGGTACCCGTGGTGTGATGGATAGCATGTCCGCCTGTTAATCTAGAGGTTCGAGTTCGAATCCCACCAGAGGCAAAAATGTTTTTTCTACGGGTATCGCCTTTCGCTAGGAATTGGCAAGTCCTCCGTTTGTATTCATTGCCATGAAAAGCGCTTTCTCGATTAGCCATTCGGAACCGGCAGAAAATTGTAGGTCCCCTCCATTCCCTCACAAGGGATGGTTGTGAGAAATGCGCTAGGCCCAGGGGCTCCTCGCTCTGTTGCACCACCCTATTTATTTATTTTTAACTGAAGAGACCTCGCCCAAATCGAAATTGTTGGCAAAAGATGTTCGTTAAAGGCATTAGAAACAAAAAAGTATATTCCTCCACTATAGATTTTCGTTTGTATAGTTCGCAAAAAAAAACTGGCCTTAGATAGTACGAGAGGATAAGTGTATACTTTCCTCAGCTGGTGTTGGATCGCTTCTTTTTTGTACCTACACCTACTTCTGCTTGGGTCAATTAGCATTTGAGGTGTTCGATAGTTTCTTGTGATCGAAATTTCGTAAAAGCTTGTAATTCGGAAAGTGTAGTAATGTTAAAATGCTCTGCCACACCAAGAGACATCCATTCGGAGGTATTCGGATAACCTAACTTCTTTCGGCCTCTAATTCGTAAAAAATTAAATTTTTCGTTTAATACATGACTTCTAACGAATAAGAGTCTGAGAAAAGTTTGATTATATGAGAAACTGAATTTTGATGAGTCCGCCCAACGAGACATGAGAGTGATCTTTGAAAACCTTTTTTTTTATTTATTGATCAAAACATTTCAGGACCTTCTGAGTAATTCTTATGAATAGTTAATGAGCTCTTCCTCTTAATTCACTACAATGAATGATTAGCAATGCTATCAGGTTCTAGGTTTTTGTGTTCTTACAACGAGGAAATGCAGTTTGTGATGAGTTTACGTACATTATTATCATTATCACGGAAATCTACATTTGTTTCGTATTCGAGAAAGCAGAAAGGAATTGCAATTTTCAACTTCAAATTCAACTACAAACCCTTTGTCTTGCAATCTTTAAAATTAAAGCCAATCTTGTGTTACAAAGTATTTCAATGACTTTTTAAGCGAAAACATAAAAAAAAAAAAATTATCTTAAACTCCTCTAGAGCTTTCCAGACTTCTCTGATTGATTTTTATCAATAACCGAATATCATAGCAATAGTATTTTTCTCAACGCAAGCAGCGAATTTTAGGAGATTCTTTTTGATTTTCTGTTCATTCTATCAAGAGGAAATATAAGAAAAGACAACACAATAGCCGTAGGTCACTTTGCCTAACATTGGCAGCTGTTTTCAAAGCGACTACAAGTTTGATGTACTTAATGAAGAGCCATTTGTTTGAGAAACATAAACAAAGCCACATGCGACTGCCATGTGCAAGTATTAGCTCCGTAATCAAGCAAGTATGTTGATTTTCAGAGCTGTTTTTTAATCCCAACCAACACCTTGTGCATTCTTTAATTAAGCTATAAACAACTATAACTAATCCAAGCTACACCTTTATTTGCATGAATTGTTCAAGAAAATTAGTAAACAGTAATATAATTATAAAAGTTTATACCAACTGTACCAAGTACCACTATAGATAGTTCTACGTAATCGAGTTTTTCAATTAGACTTCCTCCACCTGATGAAAACAACTTCTTACATAAACATTTAACTTGGCACAATGAAAATGACTGCTCAAATCAGTAAGAATCTCAATCGGAGCATATGTAAATTTTTAGCGATGTTAGCGATAATTTACTTGGATGTAATTATGAACAAAATGCACTATGTATATACCTGATGGAACCGCAAGATAACAACCCCGTTGATCTTTAATTGGCCCATAAGTTTGAGGACTGGGCGATTGTCGTCCTCCAGTGAGTCCCGACGATGACGCCGTTGGATGTAATGTGTTAGATTTTGCTTGTTGGAGGTCTAATTATTTTTTTTTTGTTTTGTTTTTGTATATTTCAAATTATCTTAATTTTAGTTTGTGTTAGTAGAGCATAAAAAAGTTTCTAAATTGATCTTAATTCTAAATATCTTGTCTTAGTTTGTTATTTTTGTAAAAAATAAAAAGAAAATCAAATACTTATAAAACTCTTAAAAATCTCTTGCGGACACTCAAAACACTCAAATTAAAATTTATCCAAGTGCGAGATGATGTATGTTACTTACTTTTTGAGGATGAATGATTTTTTCCAATGTCTGCCAATGATCGAATGTTGGGCATTTTAGATTTGTTTTTTGTCTCATGCTGATGTCGATGACGTCTGAGGAGGGCGTCTTTAACCTTTTCCCTTGAGTGTGGTGGAAGTGTACCAGCATTGACCATATTCTCACACACCAATTCAGCAATAGTTTCTAAATTGTTTGCTTCCATATCCAAAATAATGGTTCCGTTCATTAATAGACTTCGCAGTTCGAATAGCGAGTGTAGGGATAGTGTTGCTACGTGAGGTTTTGACCATCGGTTGCCACCCTCTTCGACGTCTTCTTCAAATTTAATCCAACGTGCTGTTTCTTTCCATTCGATTTCGTCGCCCTCCTTAACGAGTTCTTCCATTTCGGAGAAAAGCGGATGTGACTCGTGTGTACCGTCGTCAACATCTTCCCCGAGTATGAATTGGACACGTTGTGCTGGTGGTGTAACTAAAAAATTGGAAGAAATTATAGTTAAGTGTTTACAGATTTGTAATGCGTAACCTTTGTCATATTGAGTTTATTTTTGACAATGTCATCAAGATTTTGATTTAGTCAATTCGATAAAAAGAGAAGAACTGCTTCTTCTTCGAAACGTAGAAAGAATTTTGTCTTGAATAGGTGTTGAGATGTTTTTGAATTTGGGAGTAATTGGTTAAAGGTTCTCCTAAATGAAGGGATTTTGCAGTTGCAGGGGCAGAAACGCTATCGACAGAATTTTTTTTCGTCACGACAACTGCAAATGTATGAAACGGGTTATCATTCCTGCCGCTTCAGTGTGGGTTCTCTAACACATCGCTGCCCAGTGAATGAAGAACGACTCAATGATTTGATCCAATGCACTCTTTGAATTTGAATTCGTAAAAGTGTTCCTGAGTATGAGTCTTTAAAACATTCCCCACCATAGCGAATTTGCAGTTGCGACGGTGACAGAAAGGCTGTTGGAAGCATCTCTGCCATCCGTTGCGACAACTATAAATGTCCGGAAATACTCTGTTGTTGTTCAGTGGGGTCACTCTCATGTATCGCTAGCTACGTGTACAAAATCTGATTAACGCTGCGACAACTACAAAATCGCTTAGGTTTGGAAGAGCGTCAAAGTCCTTTTATCAAAAATCTAGTTATGCAATTAAAATTTTTTTCCGTTTGGTACACAATGAACGTATAGTATATATGTAGATATAATTTTAACTAGTAGGTAAAGCTGAAGCAAAAAAATCTCTGTGTAGAAGTTTTAAGATGCGTCCACACTATGCCTAACAGCACCAATTGTTGCATGCCGATCGACAACACCGAATTAGTATGTAGACGTCCCGATCGACCTTCCTACTTACCGAAAGCCGACCCGAATTCGAACCGAATGAACTGGATCCGGCTGCCGCCCGACATAGTGTGAACGCACCTTTACTGATAACTTTAAAATTTTGTAGTGATTACTTAATTTTCAACCGATTGCGATTAAATAACTTTTAACTTACTTGGCCTGTCTGTGTCTGATTCTGTATGCTTGTCGCCATTTTCTTTTGGTTGCCTTTTTATTCTGCGATGTGAATGTCTTCTTCCTCCTCCTGGGACATGGACGCCTACGAACACAGAATGTGCTCTATGTCCTGAAAGAGTAAAATGTTTGTTGTTTAACTTTTAATTGCATATATAGCGTCGAAAAACAGTAAAAATTTTAAAAATCTTTTAAGTAGAATTTTTGAAATATGTTCCAATGTTATTGTTAAAGGAATTGTGTCAGAAGATTCTTAACATGTTTCAATGTAATTTTAATTTTGTGAAAAGGCTCGCCTTGAGGTGGAATACAGCAGCTGTAAGAAAAAAGCGAAGGAGAAGTGAGCAAAAGGGTGTTTTCTTAGAGGTTTGGTTTTTATTTTGTCAACACTGTTTCTAGTGATTGTCAATTTGACATTTGGAGGTTTATTTGTGGCCAGTACGTTTTGCCATTTCACAATGAATAGGCTAACTTCAGAAGATCGCTTGCAAATTGTTACTGTCGGGTGTCGGTGCCGATATAAGACACCAGTTGCTCGAAAGAGTGGTCGAAAGTTGGATTTCCCGATTATACCGTTCGTTCAGTCAGCCATGGGGTTCATATGACCGAAATCGTTCGTTATCACAAATGGCATAAGAGTATTTTTTATTTAAATCCAATGATGAAACTTATGTTTACGTGTTTCATTTCATTTTAATTTTGTGTATCTCTAAAAAACACCCTTTACAAGCAGAAAGCACGAAGAAAATGTTCTTGTCGGGTGATCTGGAGAAAATGTCTTTTCGAAAGCTGTGATAAAATAAGTTCAATGAAGGAACAACAATCTTTAAAATGACCGCCTAAAAAAAGAAGAAATGCTTAGAAGACTTGTACGCCAAAGCTTCTTGTGAATAGCCGAGTTTACACTGTACAATTAGTTGAACAGACTTCGTTAGATGGAAGTTGGATGGTCGGATGTAGTTTGCGTTCACACTAATCAAGCTTGTCGTCCAACTTTGTGTCACACACTCTTCCACTCCGTCACACTTCTAGATTTTCAAAAATATTTGAAAACCATTCAACAAGTTGGTCAAGCGGTCGTCTGAGGGCTCACACTATCTAGCATTGGTCGTTCAAGCCAAAGTCTGTTCAACTAATTGTACAGTGTGAACTCGGCTAATGACGACAAAATTGTTCGTAGAACATGACCATTGTAATTATATTTTAAACGAACAGCACTTTCTACGAGTAAAACGCTATTACAACAGTTGGGCCTAACTTAACGAAAGTACCTAACATGAGAACAAAAGTGATTCGGCTATGAACTAGAAAATAAATGGTAATGAAGAGTGTAGTGCCTGTTATGTGGAAGTTCGAGGTTCGAGTCCCAGAGACATTGAACTTTTACGGATACCCTTTCTAGGATACTGCCTTTCTAGGAATTGGAATAACCTCCTAAAAAAGTAATAAGACTGCCATGAAAAGAACTTTCTCACCTAGCCCCTCGAGAGCGGCATAAAATTGGAGTTCCCTGAATAATTCATTTCATCCCGAGCTTCCCCGAGACTTGTTGCGCCACGCTATTTATTTCATTTATTCAATAGTGAAGAACAATAAAACGACAAATTGAGTTTTGGAAAAAAATAAGAAAGCTTAAACAGCTCAAGACTTTTCTTCTTCCTTTTTCGAAGTTATGAGCATCGTGATCTTAAAGAGATCACAGCTCTTCCACTTTTTTGCTTCACACTAGTGAATCGCTTGTGGTTTGATCTTAGAATGCGTCGGTAAGTTTCCCGGTCTAGAACTGCTCAATGTCCGAGGCCAGACTATGTTCTTGGAGTGTTTTGGTCTGCGTTTCTTTTCCTTTGCGATTTTGTCTGAACGTTTTATGGTATTGCTTTTTTGACCTAGTTCTCTGGATGTCTTCTTTACACCTAACAGTACCGGATCCGGTCGTATTAAATTTTTTCCAAGATCGTATTTTTGACGTTAAGACTTCCACATATATTGGTACTTCTAATACGATAAATCTTTGTTAGAAAGCTCACGAAAGCTCATCTCTAAGCCTAAAAAAGGTGATAGTTTACTCAATCAAATGAAAGAAAGCAACTAAATAAATAAAAAAAAAAATAGGGTGGCGCAACAGAGCGAGGAGCCCCTGGGCTTAGCGCATTTCTCACAACAATGCCTTGTGAGGAAATGGAGGAGACCTACAATTTTCTGCCGGTTCCGAATGGCTAATTGAGAAAGCGCTTTTCATGGCAATGAATTTACTAACGGAGGACTAGCCAATTCCTCGCGAAAGACGATACCCGTGGAAAAATAGTTTTGCCTCTGCTGGGATTCGAACCTCGAACCTCTGGGTTAGCAGGTGGACATGCTAACCATCAGGCCACGGGTACCACAAAGAAAGCAACTGCCAATGTACAATGCGGATAAGTTGGCCATTTGAAACAATCAAAAATGCAAAGATTTTTAAGGAAACCATCGTTACACCTTAAGAATTAGCATATTGTGTTGGTTGACTTCAAAAAAGCATTCTAAAGACAACTTTGAGATCCTACATGGATGACTTTGAGACAACGAAAAATATCAAATGATCGTAGACATGTACGAAGGAAGGAGTATAGTAAAAAAGTCAGAAATCAAGTCAAGTTGTAGAAGAATTCCAAATCACAGCAGGTGTGCGCAACCAAGAAGCGTTTTGAGTCTTCTAATCTTTATTGCACTCTTTGGCTATCTTCTCGAAGCTCAAATAGAGGGTACCAATGTACAGCAATTGTTCTTTGGTAAAGCCACCATCCCTTACATGAATGCTTGAGATAAATTAGTTTTAAGTAGTTTTAATTAGTTTTAGTTAGTTTTAATTAGTTTTTAGAAAACACAAAAAAATGATCCTTGAAACTAAGTTTTTTTTAAATTTTCTTAGTTTTAACTAGTTCTAGTTTTTAATTCATAAGATATCTTAAGGCCGAAAGGCATTAGTAGTAAGATATTGAATAATTTAGAGTACCCGTCTAGGGTCAGTAAGTTAATTAAGTTATTATATAAGCTAGTTTTACACATTTTTGTTAGCATGTAAGTAGATATAAGAAAAAGTAAATAAAAATGAATTAAAAATGAAAAAAAAAAAATGAATGCTTGAGATAAATGCAATAGGCACTGGCTCATTCCAAACTACTCTGCTCAATTATCAATTTGTTTATTTAAGTTGATGGCTGCTTAAGTGTAGATTATTCATATGACAGAAGGAATAACAAAACCTGACAGAATAAGAAGTACGACGATCCGTGGAAGCCGTTAAGTCGCAAATACCGTCCTAAAATAGAGCATAACCGGTTCAGTTGGTATTGCCATGTTTAAAGAAAGACCCAAAAAGTCGTCAATAACATAAAACTTTCCGATATGTTCATGAAGAGAACATAGAAATGTGATCCAAAACACTCCTGGTCCCGTGCTACAAATAACGATACTCGAAAAAAAATCCCTCATTATCGTTATGTTGCGACTACGTTTCACGATACTCGTTTTAATTTACGACTGCTTTTGGCGTTCGTCTTGTTATCGTTCTGACATTTGTATGGATCCATTTTCGTAATTTCTAATCGGTCTGTTTCGTCGCTATCTATGTTTTAAGTTTGGTGTTTTTTTTTTGTCTCGCGTTTCGTAATTCGTAAAACGAATGAAGAAATGTCACGAAACCACCAATTGGTCGCGACTTGGAAGGCTTGTTGACACTTTCTGAGATGAAAGTGACATATCTCGTCAGGTGGAACATTGGCGTGAAGTAAACGAGGAAAAGATTTGTGAATCCTTCGAAATGAAATGACAATACTCTTAAAACTTAAAACAAAGAAGATAGAAAAATGAAATGTCATTTAATTTAATTTTTATTCCTTAAGCGCAACTCAACCGAATATAACTCAAAAATACTACAAAATGAAACTGCCAAGTGTACTTTCAAGCGATGCGTAAAATCATCATGAAAGTATTTTTCTTGGAAAGTTTCATATTTTTTTAATGCAACAACTGGTCCCACTCGTGTAGAAAAATCATTAAAAATGTTATTCGCTCTCCTTAAAGCAGCATCAATGTCTATTTTTTTACAATCCACTTTTAAAACAGTTTTGAAAATGAACGAAAAAAAATGATGAATGACATGCTTACAAAAATGATTTTACTATAAAAAAATAACAATAATCATAAACTAAGTAAATTTGTTTACCTTGAAAGTCTTTCTCTGAGAACTCCTGTTGGAAATCTGGCTGGCATATTCGCGGGTCTTTGGGTGCTTCATCGTCTGTAGTTGTCGCTTGCATGGTCCACGGTCTGAAAATGACACACACAAAAATTATTAAAAATGTTTATAATGACGTTATGGTTGTTTTGATGAATTTAGAGAATCGATTTAAAGAAGCCAGCAAATAAGGAAACCAAGCCAGTTGTTGTATATTTACTTAACAAGAAGAAGGATGTAATTTGGGCTGGAGCTGGGTATTTTTTCTTAACAAAAAAAGATTTAAAAGGAATCAAAATTTTTATTTTTTCAAAGTTACAGCACCTGTTAGTCCGGGATCCCTGGTTCAATTTTTTTTGTGACTACTATCAAGCTAATTTTCCCTGAGTGGCTTTATTTTGTTGAGACGCCCAACAATTTTCTAACGAAAACTTTCGACTGTGGTAGCTAACAGAGGTAGAAAGGGTGAAATATGTCGATTTCATGATACTAAAAAATTTATTAGTAACAGTTTCTTTCTTAGTTAAACTTCAAGATAATTATCTGAATTGCGTAAAAAAATATTTGTCCTACAAATTGTATGGTTTGATCTTAAGAGTCCCCTTCCTCAAACATGTATCGATTACGAGGTCAAAAAAAGTGATTACTAACAAGCTGATTTTTTCGTTTTTACTTATTTAATATTTATATAATCTAACAGTCAGATTGTCCTACAAATTCCGTGGTACGTTTTTTCAGTCCTACGCCCAAAAGTAGTAGTACATATGCATGATGTAAAAAATAACGCGCTACGCTATAGCGGTGCTCAAATTGAATATATGAATGAATGAATGAATGAAAATTTGGGGTTTTGTATTGTACCTCGACCTGTTTAGATCTATTGTACCCCCTACTTCTTAAGTGGTATTCCTTAATTAAAGTACTTCATCCAGATTAGTTCCTTTGATGAAACTTAGTATCTGGGTTACGCTTAGGAGTTTTAGCTCCCTCTCCTCTACATAGTAGGATCCTAGGTACTTCTTTCTTTGGTGTATTAGAGCTTCGCAGTCACCTAGGAGGTGGTCAGGAGACTCTTTCTCTTCGTTGCAATATCTGCATTGGTCGTCGCTCTCTATGCCTAGTACTTTTAGGTGTTTTCTTAGTCTACAATTGAATATATACATATGTATTTGAAATTCATGAAATAAAAAATCAATTTATTTTTCAAGCGTGACAAAAAAAATTTTGATAGATTCCACTTAACAAGTACAAAAAACCTAGTATTAAAGATTTTGAGGTGAAGAGGACACACAGTATGACGTAATACGTAAAGACTCGAATCGTCCTGCAGATTTTTGCAAATTATTAAAGAGCAACAACTTTAAAAAACAATTTGTAGAATTTTTAATTGAAGATTGGACAAGGGACGAATTTATTGCATTGATCATCGGAAAGACTGTTAAACTTAATTATGAGCAATGTTACACTTACGAGCTGTCTAGTGAAAATAAAATAATAAGAGTCATTGACTATAACCTCTCTTGTTATCATGAAGAAGCTGATACCAAAATTGTATACCACATTTGTCAACTTAATACTAATTATAGTGTGCAGATACATTGTACAGATTCTGATATACCAATAATAATGTTGGCAAACTTTAAGTATTTAAAAGATCAAATTCAAATAATAATTAAACGAGTAAAAAAAAACTGTACTTAAACATAAATGAAATTTATGAAAAACTTGGGGATCAATTATCTTGTTCACTCGCTATATGCCATATATTTACAGGAAATGATTATAATCCTGCTTTCTTTCGTAAAGGAAAAAAGAGACCTTTCACTATTTTGAAGAAAAATAACAATTTTCAAGAGGCTTTTATTAAACTCCTACGAATTGAAACTACAGCATTAACAACATCGAATGAAGTATTTCAAATTATCGAAGAGTATGTATGCAGAGTTTATTCATTAAAAACAAAAAATGATATTAACAAAGGACGGTATGAGTTATTTGAGAAAGGATATAAATCAAAAAATGAAAACGAAGATATTTTAAAACAAAAAATCGTAGGATATGATCCTTCCAGTTTGCCACCAACAAAACAAGAATTGTTGCAACAAATTAAAAGAACTGTATTTATCTGCAATGTATGGTGTAATGCACACATGCGGTGCCCAACGGAAAAATTGCCAGAAAATTTTGGATGGACAATAATTGATGGCAAATATGAATATTATTGGTTTGATGTTCCCCAAAGTCCATCTTTTGAAGAAATATCTTCCGACATACAAGGTACCCTATTTATACAATTGTTATTTTATGATTGACTATTTATTATTATATTATGATTTACTTAATTTTTTTATGTTATTACAGAGTCAGATATCACGAATGAAGGAAGTGAAGTAGATGCCGATGACAGCGATAGTTGCGATAGTAGCGATAGCAGCGAAAGGTTGTCGGATGAATCTGAGGAGGATTAATTTTTTTTTTTAGAAATACCGAAATCTCTGTGCTTAATTTACTAAAAAATAAAGCTAAATATTCAAAACTAGAGCAAGATTTTTTCTTGTACCATATGTTACAAATAAACAAACAAAAAAATTACAATTCTTGTCGGACTAGCGATGCATACCTGTTTTCTTGTAGGACATTGTTTGAATTGGGCAGATAACACACTAACCTATAATGTAATATTTTTGTCCTACAGTTAGTAATGAAAATAATAATCTGGTGGTATTGACATTTTCTGAGCGTAGGACTGAAAAAACGTACCACGGAATTTGTAGGACAATCTGACTGTTAGATTATATAAATATTAAATAAGTAAAAACGAAAAAATCAGCTTGTTAGTAATCACTTTTTTTGACCTCGTAATCGATACATGTTTGAGGAAGGGGACTCTTAAGATCAAACCATACAATTTGTAGGACAAATATTTTTTTACGCAATTCAGATAATTATCTTGAAGTTTAACTAAGAAAGAAACTGTTACTAATAAATTTTTTAGTATCATGAAATCGACATATTTCACCCTTTCTACCTCTGTTAGCTACCACAGTCGAAAGTTTTCGTTAGAAAATTGTTGGGCGTCTCAACAAAATAAAGCCACTCAGGGAAAATTAGCTTGATAGTAGTCACAAAAAAAATTGGACCAGGGATCCCGGACTATGTTGCCCGCCCCATTTCAAAAGTTTTGCCATGTTGAGCAAAATTTAGTTTAACAAATGTAATATCCATCCATCCAAAGCTAGGCGACATGAAAATGTTTTTACATCTTAATTTGAGTGATGTCTTGAGGTAATTTTTCATAATATGAGACGTAGCATGTCCACTCCTTTTATCCCGCAAGCCGCAACACATTATGTCATACCAACCGAAGTTAGTGCAAAATTCTTAAGTCTTTACATTGAATGAATGAGTTATCGCTTTTCTGTGATACTCTGTGTATT
Organism: Melanostoma scalare; assembly: GCA_949752695.1. Classification (NCBI taxonomy): domain Eukaryota; kingdom Metazoa; phylum Arthropoda; class Insecta; order Diptera; family Syrphidae; genus Melanostoma; species Melanostoma scalare. Next base: position 30,724,137 of record OX456986.1, on the reverse strand, counting down.
TCATTCAACTTGAAGATTGTAACACGAAACACCACTTCGCTGACAAAATAAAAATCGTAATTTTATAAATTCATTATAAAATTGGCATCAGCGCAGTGCCAAGCAGAAAACGATTAATTAAAAATGCATCACTGTATAGACTTGTCGTGTGTGTTTTGAAATATAAACAACCTGTTGACTTTGCAAGTGTATCGTTACATGCAAACTTAGGACAACTGCCGAGAACAAGTGACTAAAATGCAATTTAATTTACATTCCACCCCTTTGTTTATCAATTGTTGCTGTCGAAGTAAGCATCAAATGAGCAACGAGTCTGATTAAATTTATTTTTAAAATAATATTCTCCCCTTTTGCTATTTTGTGAATGTGTTGATGACTATCCGTTCGGACAATGTACATCATGGAAAAATATTTATTAATTTAAAAATTGTTTCAAATTGTGCACAGCCAGATTTAGAAGCATAAATCGTTTTTGAAGAATGCGAAAGCGGCAATGTGTTTCTGTGTAATTTCTTAAGTGGTTAATAATTGTGACTGCTGTCAGTTCAATTGTAATTCGCACAATTGATGAACTTTCATATCAGTGTGTATCACACTACATGAGATTGATTAAAAGAGTTGTAATTGAAAAGACGAAGAAATCATTTAATAGTGTTAATCTTCAAGATGAAAATAAGATAACATTCATGCCCCATGTAAGATGAGTTCTCTTCGGCTGTGAGGAAAAACAACTGATATACGCAGACAAGGTGCATTGTGAATTGTGATACCACATGAAAAGGAAATGAAGGGGTAGTTGGCTGACTAAACCCTCTTGGAGCATTCAATAAAGTGGTTTATACAGTGAATGCCTAGGTTCGTCATACTAGACCATTGGTTATGTGTCCTTTAAAAGTTTAATTAAGTATTAAGAGGGTATAAAGGAACTCGAAAAAGGATTTTTATTCCAACAATCGGTTAAAGGGCTCATTACAAAGAAAATACGTCGGAGTGCCATTGAATTAGAGAGTGCAAATCGGAGATAGGGGCGAAAAACCACCCTTTTCAGTTCGTTGTAAACGAATCGTTGTAAACGAAGCCAAGTTTCGATAAATTTTCGAAAAAAACCTTGTTTCCCATCGAAATGTTCCATTCAAATAATAATAAAATTGTAATTGTTTCCAAAACTTAAAGGTCCTCATTCAAAAGCTGTCAATATTTTTCGATTTTTTCACTTTTTTGAAGGTCGGCAAAGAACAGTCATAGTAAACTTTCACAAAAAGAATTAAATGCAATTTTCTCGAAAACGGTTGGCAAGTCTTCCGACAGTAATTAGTCACTTTTCGGAATCGGCATAGAATTGTAGGTCCTTGAAATACGTTAGACGGGGCTTCAATGGCTTTTTTTTGTTTTTATTTATAAACATTCCCATTATTTATGGAACGCAACGTCGTTCAAGTGGCTGCTGCGACTCGTCGGCTGTCTTCGTCACTCACAATTTCTTAGACGTTGGTGATGGTTCACGGATTGCTTCGATGAAAATATCCTTCAATGCTTCAATCTTTCCGTATTGGTTGCATTACATCGTTACTTTACGGTCGCCAACAAAAACGCCCAACGGACGGCGTCAAGTCGCAACTTCGAAGCGGCCAATTGACATCGCCAAAACGACTGACAACAAGATTTGGAAATTTGATGCACAAAAAATCGATTCAGAGCATGAAGCACGTTCAGAAAAACAAGAACTTTCAGCACGCAGATATCACAATTCTATATTAATTGCGAGAAGACCTTAACACAAAAGGTGTTGCTGGAGGATCTTATATCATCAGGGATTAGAGATATCTCGCCATTCAAGGCCAACTTTTTTTTTCGGATCACGTTTCGCAAATGTTGCATGCAGTACCAAGGACGACGTCTAATCCAGAGCTTTTGAAAAGTTGAGTAAAATATTTGTCAACGAATCAAGAGTGCCAGGGCAACTTTTTGGAGAAAACGAAACATATTGCCGCAGAAACATTTCGAAAAAGAGCTGCGAAACAAGAATTTATAAACCAAATTATCATCGGTCTACAAGCTGGTAAAGCCAGCGACCTTTGTCAACCCTAAAAATCAAGACTGCATCCAACATAATTCGATAGAACATCAGATCCCGTGTATACGACTTTTCTGTCTATTACTTACTACCAAGCCCCGACTGTGCTCGGCATGAGAGTTCATCTCCGGAGGACCGGAGCAGTTGTGGCTTGAAGTATGCTGAGATAAAGTGCTATTAGTTAAAGAATTCTCATACTATGCAGGTAAACTCAAAATCTGACGGCTCCAAGACGGCAGTTGATATTTAGAGATAACTGCTGTAAAAACTGATGAGTTTGAAAACTGAATGAATTTTTTTTCCCAATAAAGCAAAAGCCAAGGTGGCGAAATTTTCGGATAGGTATTGTTTGGGGCATTGCTCTGAGCATTTCCGTGAGCTTTCAACTTGCAAAAATTGTATACAGGCCAAATTAACTTCACTGGATAGTATTTGCTGAAACCTGATAAGACGGTGTCTTCTTATGCAATCCACAAAAATTCGTGATTTCAATTGTGATTGATGCTGTTAAGTTGAACAAATTTACTTTGCGATAAACTATGTAGGACACTACTCATTTCATGGTACCTAAATGATGAAGTGGCTTCATTTTTATCAAGTTTTTTGTATTATATGCTTCAGTGCATGTCTTTTTGTCTTTTTGAGTATGTGACATTTAAACTTTCTTTACCAGAGAAGTCTCTTATTTGTAAAAAACGTAATTTATAAACAGACAAAGACAATATTATTTTTTACAAAAACTGTTTACATTCAGTTCATAGAGTAAATGTCAATTCAAGTAAGTAAAATTATCGTTTGATTCAGAACATACAATTGTTTCGTTCGAGGTTTGTGACAACAACCGCAGACTCAAATTTCAATTAACATTTCATTTTACAACAATTTGTAAACCAAATGAACTTACTGCCTGGAATTGTAGCTATTTTGAGTCTTTCACACTTTGTGGTACCCTTGGCGTGATGGTTAGCATGACTGCCTTTTAATCGGGAGGTTCGTGGTTCTAATCCCAACAGAAACAAAAATGTATTTTCACGTGTATTCGGCAGAAAATTGTTGGTCCCCTCCATTACCTCAAAAGGCAATGGTTGTGAGAAATGCGCTAGACCCCGGGGACTTCTCACTCTGTTGAGCCACCTTGTTTATTTATTTTACATTTAAGAAGAGTTAAAAGCGGTTTAAAATAAAGAAGGGAGCCAAATCAATAAGAAAAATGATCACCCTTGTCACAATTCAGAAGGTCTGTCGCGTGGTAACAATTTCGGACTACGAATGAAAAAAAGAAAGGACTGAAACCATCTTCGTATAATAAGTAATTTGCAACAGCTATTACGAATTTATTAGTAATTTTATCGATTGTAACAAATTCAGTAGCAAAGCATGTTTAAAAGTCTCCAATTTTTAAGGCTTTTGTTTGCTCTGTACGCGGAATTTTAGTAGCAATTTTTTTTTAACGTTCAGTTTTCAGATCAAAAAAAATATTTGGCATCACAATGTTTTAACTACTCTTTCGGATTATAACTCTTTGTCTTGAACCTGGTTGTTCAATGGGCCTGCGTTTAATGTTCTTATTTTTATATGTTCCATTAAAATAAAAAAAATCTGAACATAATGAAATCACCTGTGATTTAACTGCTGATTCTTTATAGCGCTATCATACTTACAAGCTTTTTTTTGGTGTCTATTTGTCTGTTAACTAAAAACCGTGAAATCAATAATTGAAACTCAACTTTCCAGTGAGCCTGTGGCTTTTTAACCACTGATTTATTTGAATGATGCGTCAGACTAAATAATGAAATCGACCATCATGGGCTGATTAAAAAACGATTGATATTCATTAAGGTGTTTTAAGTTTAAGAAGCGTGAAATCTTTGACTATTTGACTATTTGTATTTATTGAAAACTAGCAAACCATGATAATAATGGGTGACCAATTGTCCATCCAAATGATCCATCAATTAGAATAAAATTTGTTTAAGCGAAAAAAACTATTATAATTATTTATGTTTGAAATTTGAAACCAGAAAAAAGTTTAAATGTAATTGAATTAAATTATGCTTGATTATTAAAAGCAGAACTTAATCTTTTTCATTGTATTATCAAATTGGATTTGGAGATTATTGCCAATAAATAATTATTTTGATACAATAATTTAACCGATTATTACTGCTTGTACGATTTTAAGGGTTTCACCCAAACAAAAAAGGCTATGTACATATAAAAAGTTTTAAACGTAAACAATACACTCTTAAAAAACACAGGAGTTTTTTTTTTCATATTTTTTTCATTCAGTTTTTGTCCAAGAAAAAAGAGATACAAATGGTCCAAAAAAGAGATCGGTGTGCGCTTTTGATGAACTATATAGAATGGGAATGAATATTCAGATCCTTACCAAATTTTAACCACATGTTCCTTAAGACTATCAAAAAAAATGGCAAAATGACATCCATTTTTCCAAAAAACTTCGAAAAACTACGTCTTTTTTATGGTTTTTTGACAAAAAAAAAAAACAGTTATACTCAAAATCAAATGATAGGATAGCTATAGTCCTAAAGAATATGTGGTTAAAATTTAGAATGGATCGGTTGAGTTGTTTTGGAGATTTTATCAACAACAAGACCCAGAAAGCCGTTCCGACAAAAAGGCGTTTAAGGTTTTCTTTAACGAAAAGTCGTCATATAAGGGGGTTGAAATTTTACTATGTATAATAATTTTAATAAAAATGCATACTTGTAAAAAATACAAAAAAATCTAATTTTTGAAAATTTTAAAGTGGGTGAACCCCTTAAAACGTAGAAGATTTTTGATAGCTTATATTTATCGAATAGGCTTTGAAACGGCTGAACGGATTTCTATGAAAATTCAGAAACCGCATTGCAATTAACGATGAAGATATTAGATGTCATTAACGATTGTTTTTAGCGGTCGTTTTGGTATTGTTCTGTCATTTTCATGGATCCGTTCTCTTTATTTATAATTGGTCTATGTAGTGGCTTCTTTGTTCTAGGGTTTTTTGTTCTTGTGCGTTTTACGGGCCCTAGGATTTTAAAAGGAATAGCAAATTAAATTTTCGTGTATGTTTGATTGGTGGTGACCTTATAGTAATGGCTAGCATTTTAGCATGCTGTGATTGTTTGAGGTTCCAGTCCCAGAAAAATCAATGGTTTTATATCACTTCGTCTGCGGTAAATTCTGATTGACTTCCTCAAAGATGGGCGCCCGCGGCCGTGGTGCAGTGGTAGTGTTCAGTAGATAGGCCGGGCGAGTGGGTTCGAATCCCGCTCTGGGCATCTACTTTTCTTTCAGCCTCCCAGTTTTATATGGACGTCGCCCTTGAGGTTATATATGTGAAATTGCTAACACCGTATTCCCAACTATTGCAACACAAAAAAGGGAAGGCTGCTACCCTGGTAGTATAATAGACCGGAAATTAGGTCTGAGTTCTCCAGATTAGCATATAAGACTCCTCTTTTTATTTAAAAAAAAAAAACTTTCTCGAAGGATCGTATGCCATTAGCCATTGACGTTGTCATGCTTCATGTTGGATTCAGTCTTCCAGACGTTTGCTCTAGGGATACATAGAACGCATCAACGAGCCTCAAAGAAAGCTAAATTATTCACAATATCAAATATTTTGATCCTTGTGTCAAATGGATGCAGTTGCATCCATCACATGGCGTAATATTGGCAGTATACGAAAATAAAGTCCCACTAAGGCCGAGGTTGTCGATTTGCAGAACGTTGATTTTTGAACAGTGAAGAGTCAACAAAATTCAATACACGAACTTCTAGATGACGTCGATTCATCGTGTAGGGCCATCACAATTATAGTGCACAATAAAGTCCATAAGCTAGCAGCATAAGCATTGTGAAGGATCATGTTGCTAGCTTGCGTCGACATGAAATTTGATATCGAACAGAAGGAACTTGGGACCCAGGGTAGATAAGAGCAGTTGGTCCTAGAGAGGTATCCCAGGTAGATAGTTGAACGGAAGCTCACTGTTTAACCTTGTAAATAGTTGTACGTGTATTCTCTCAAGATAAAGAGCGGCGCGAACAGTTGGGCCTTTTTTGTGTGTCTTTTTTTTCAATTTAAATCAAAACTAAAAACAGACCAAAAAACATCTTAATTCTTAAATTTGATCAGACTTTGAGCATCAATATTTCCTGGGAAACAAATTCAATTTCAATTTGTTTTATAGCACGCATTTTATAAAACGGGTGTCTGCTTGATACGTGGTAGGTTCCCACAAAAATCAAGGCGTAAAAACAATTTTTCAACGCGGGTTTTGCATTTTGCGAGGAACTGGCAATTTCTTCGATAGTAACTTCATGACATTAAAAGTGCTTTCTCGATTAGACTTTTGTAATCGACAAAAAAATTGTATGTCCCCTCCAAGGCATGGTTGACAAAAATACGCTAGACTGTCGGATTGCCGGCTCTGTTGCGTCACACCTTTTTTATCAATTCATTTTTAAACTCAAGAAATGAAGCAAATTGCAGACAAACTAAAATAAACATTTCAAATCATGGTTCAGATTACTGTAGCGTGTTCCAAGTTAACGACGATAAGGATGGGCGAAACTTCGTTCTGTCTGAGTAAAAACGTAAAATCTAAACAATATCATTTTCGATTTTCGAGCTGCCAAATTCCTTTCAAATCTAATCTAGCCTCTAACTTTGACAGTGGGTGTCAGTCGACCTAGTCTAACCTGAGTTTTAATATTTTTTGCAATTTCTATGCAATAAAGGAGGTAATTTTGTCTCAACAATAATTTCTCTACCATTGGCATCTTATGTCTTTCTAATTTCATTTCTTCTAAGGTCTGATATTATTAGCATAAAACCTGTATGTGGCATTATATCCCACTGGGAAATGTTCAATCTTTCAAAACTTAACCATCACCTTCGAGGACAATTAGTGCTACAGTACCGAAGGAGATAACGTTTGGCATTTTGATGCATCCTATGTATAGCGCTGTGTATGTCCATCAAGTAGACAACATGGATAACTTCAGACCCTTAAAATATTAAAAAAAGGAGATAGTCTCTGATACATCAATACAAAGCAAAGAGCTTATTTAAAATACAACTCATCTTCTGTTTTATCAAAGTCAATTTGCAATTTCCTCAGTTTTTCAAAGCGCTTTAAATATATTTTTTAATCCTTTTTTTCTTCTTTAATTGGACACACAACAATCAAAATTCTCGGTCGGTATACCTGTATGTACAAAGCAAACAAAGCTTTCCCTAAAGTCTTTGCAAACAATGGAGTAATGATCTTCCTTGTCTTATCTCATTTAAAACCATCTCATACCAAACAATCAACTTCACCTTCTTTGTGATTCCCAACGTACTTGCCCATCTCTTTATCTAGAAGTTCAATAAATTTATTCCCAGACAAATCGATTCTCGCGCAGTCGCCTCCAAAACAAAAAAAACCGACAGCACTATACAACTCTTCAGTGCAATTGCATTCTTATGATAAGTGCAAAATCAATTTGAAAAACGATTTCCCATCAATTGAAAAATGAAAATCAACGAAAGCATGTTCCTTTGTAAGACGAAAACCATATTCCACTACTGAAAGGCAACCATCCCCAAAAACGATGCTCCATCATGTACTTCCGGAATACTTTTGTTAAGCGCATCAGCAAAAGAGAACATTTTCGATTCTCTTCAATCTGAATGCTGCTCTTTGATAAACTTGCAACATTGTTCCTCCCTCCATCATACCACGAAAGTAAAGCATAATGAAGTATTCTTCCGAATCCCACTCCCTTTATTTGTAAACAAATAGTAACAATAAAAGGGTACGGGATAGAGGCCGGATGGTGCCTTGGTGTTATTGACCCAGCCAAACACAATTAACTATAAACACACGTCCATGCCTTAGAGTCTCCATGTTATACTTTCAACCTTCCGACCCTTAGCTTATCAGACATTTTGCAATCTCACTACAGAACGGGTAACGTTATAGGGGCTTTGCATGATTACAAAGGAAACGTTCTTTGTTTCCGACTTGACTAGACTGTGGACACACAAGCCTTGACAGCCTGACACTTCATATCAAAGAAAGCCCACATACTTTCATTATTATTAAGAACATAGTTACTATTTATTGAAAACTTTTCTCACTCCATTTCATCGGCTGTCGCAGGTATTTCCGTTCAAATAGTAAGGTTCCTTTCCAGTTAAACTTGACACAGCTAGCTGATTAGACACTTTGCAATTGTTTCACTCAATCATATTTGCTAATTCGTTGTCTAATTAAGAATTAGTAACACTTTTTTATTATCTGCCAAAACTAAAACACCGCACCGGAAAAAAATAAAACAAACGAAGCCGCACACCGAACTATGAACACAAAGGAATATCTTCTTTTTTTCTCTTTGTAATATCTTCAACGAAATTACTGACTACTTTGCCACCCACACACGAAATTTGTCTAGGGACTACTTCGAAATATAGGAACCTATTTTTCGAAAGTATCAGCACCTTGTTTCGCTATAGAATTTCCGTCTATTCGGAGTGAAGTCGCGTGCTAGACTGAATTATTATTGTTTTTTATATTCTTCCACTCAACACAAGTCTAAATGGAGAAGCAGAAAAAGAGAACCAAGCAAAATAAATATTTAGATACTAATTCATACTTTGTAGTAAAAAAAAGTACTGAAAGAGGTTTTTGAACAGCAGTATAGTGACAGTCGCTGGTGTTATCATCAAAGTTTTTACTTCGATTGCAACTGGCTCTGGAGCACGTATAGGTTGCGATGGTATATTTTGTTTCTAGAGCGTGCGCTTGCATGTTTTAGAAGTTGTTGGATTAAAGTTTCATTGCAGTTGGACATACAGAAATCTGAAGAGCATGTTGATGATTTGTTATCTGTGTGGGTTGTGGAAGGGTTGCCAAGTAGATCTAATACTGAAGCTACGAAAGCAAGTAGTTTAAAAGCGTTCAATTCGAATAAGTTACGGTTTTTGATATCATATCACATCATATTAAGAATATTTCATAATATTAAGTTTCCAGAGCTGTAAGTTGGGAAAGAACAACAAACTGCAGACTGTGAAGTACCGTATGCTCTCGAAAAGCGTTTTTTGAAACCCTGTCCATCCCAACGGCGCGTACAGGTGAAGCGCAGAAGTGTGGACCTTTTATAGAAAGTGTATAGGGAAACTGTTTTAAGTTTCGAAAGAAAAATACTCCGAGTAATCTTTTGTTCCGTTCGTGAAGACGATGTGTGGAGTAAAAGATTTGACAACGAGCTACATGAGCTGTATCACGGCACGAGCGAAGCAAGAAGAATGGAGTCTAGAAGATTCGATGGATTTTCGAAAGCACATTGCAGGGAAATCCCAGAAGGAGAAGCCTTCGTTTAAGGTGGGTGCAATCAATTCGAGAAGACCTCAACCTACTTAGAGTGGAAAACTGGAAAGAGCTCGCCCGAAATCGAAATTGTTGGCGGAAGATGTTGGTTGAGGCTCCGGTTCACCCCCAACTGTAATGTCCACCAAAGTAAGTAAGTAATCAAGTACAAGAGTACCTCAATTACCTAAGAGTTGGCTGTGTCCAAATTTCACCTCAACTGTAATAAAACTCAAGAAATATAAAAAAAAGCGGCAGAATTTCTATTTTGGCACCTTTTATGTTTATTCCGTAGCGTGATTGTTAGCATACCTGTTACGTGGTAGTTCAAGGTTCGAATTCAATTGTATTTCAAAAAGTATCCCCTTCCGCGAGGAATCGGCAAGTCCTCCTATAGTAATTTTACCAGGACAACGGCTTTCTCACTTAGCTGTACTGAATCGGCAAAAATTTGTAGGTTCTGTCAATTTCCTCACAAGCTATGGTTGAGAGAAATGCCCTAGGCTTGAGTCTTCCTGAGTTCTATTTTGACACCCCATTTATTTTTTCATTTTACCTTGTAATTTGAAGTAAGAATTTGGAATTCGAAACTAAGCAAGCCTTATAGTAGATTAAAGTTGCAAATAGTCGTCGCGGGTGATACAGCTTTGAATTTCAGCAACAACGAACTCATACTGATGAGACTTAGCTAAATCTGACCAGTTTGACGGTATTTCAGACAAGTACGCTTTTTTAGAAAGCGGTTTGTCACAGCTGCTTTAAAAAAAAATGTTAGTAGAAATTTTGATGTTTTTTCAGTATGCTCTGGCAAAAAAAGTTTTGAACATGTTTGGAAGCATGAGTTATGTCAAGCTTTATTTGATTCTTCCAGTTGGATGTTCTTGGCTTTGTGTTTTGCTAAGATGTCTGCCTTCTCGTTACAAAGCTTTCCCTTGCTAGGTCGAAGAGTGAGATAATTGTCTCTTGGACTAGTTTGGGCTTCATGACAGGAGAGCTTAGTGCTTTTAGTGCAGCTTTGGCTGTCTGAGAAAATTAATATTGTTTTTTTTTTTCGTGTTCGATGAACTTTTCTCGAACATTGGCTAATGGCAAAGACTTCAGCTTGGAAAATGTCCGAGGGACTATCAAGACTTACTGAAAATTTAATTCTAGGAGAGTCGCTGAAAATTCCGCAACCTGTACCAGTTTGCATTTTTGAGCCGTCAGTATATCAGTCCATATCTATATCTTGCCTTGAAGGGTGAGACTTTGTGTTCTTCCAGTCTTCCCTACGGGTATGCATATGACTATGGAGAAATTGGGTTTGAGGTTGTACACTGGAATAGTAGAATCCAAACACATACTAAACATATTAAATTTTTCTAGACTGTCCATTATCGTTTTATCGACAGGTGTTCTTTCGGGTTAGGGTGTTCTTGATGGAGGAGACGGTGGCGGTTCCGGTAGGTAGTCCTGAAATGACGTTTAGAGCGTATGTAGGAGCTGTTCGCATGCATCCAGTAATTTATGTTGTTGCTAGTCTTTGAAACTTTTCTAGCTTTTGGATTGCCTTTTTTCTTTTGTTTTTCACCACCACATACGTCATTGTTGGCCTGACTAAGAACGTATGTAGGTTGCACATTATTTTAGTTTTTAGAACCCCATTTTTTCCCACATATACTGCGGCAAGTCAATAGGGACTTTGCTGTTCTGTTAACAATGCATTCTAGTTGTGGGTTCCATGACATTTTGCTGTCTAGGATGATCCCAAGGTATTTTAATTCTTTTGAGAATGATACCATTCCCCATAAAAAGAAGGAGGTATAAGAAGATCTTCTTTTTGTGAATGGGACAATGACTGTCTTATGATGGGGGTTGACGGAGAAGCCTTCATTTGACCACCAGCTTTTTACTGTGCTGAGAGCTGACTGAAGCCTTCTTGATATTAGTTTTTCTGATGAGCCTTGTATGACAGTTGCTAGATCGTCTGCAAAGCCCACAGTATAAATGCCTTGGCTTGCAAGTAACCTTAGTAGGCTGTCTACAACGATTGACCAGATTATTGGTGAGAGGACTCCACCTTGTGGACAGCCTCTGGTTGTTAGTGCTGAAATTTCAACTTTGCTCAATTTTGCTGTGGATAATTCTGCTGTTTAGCATGGACAAAATCCATTTGCGACTACTTGTGGAACATTGTGGTGTCTTAGAGAACAGTCTGTGGACTCAAAGGAAAGTAAGTGTTGTTAATAACACACATAAACTGATAAATGCGCATGAAGTGAGATGCAGTTCATTGAGTGTCGGCGTTTAACTTTGAAAAGATTTTGAATATTAAATATTTGCGTTGATGGAGCATATTTTTAAAAATACTAAAAGAAAATTTATTAAATTTTTTCTTTTTAGCTACATTTTTTTTTTATTTTAATTAGTAAGGGGTAGGAGCAGAGATACTATTTGATGGAAGGAGGGTGGGGCAAACAGAATTTCGCTGTGAAAAAGAGGTTTCCCCTAAAAGGGTACATCGTACATCTGACATCCCTATACAGAACTAACGATTTAAGTTTAGAGTAGATCAATAAGTGTCTTATTTAGGACTGAATACGAATGGAAGCGATTTTTTGCAAAGCTACAAAGTGTAATATTCACAGAGCTTCAATGCTGCATTCTCAATTACTCTGATGGTATTTAGATGTGAAGTTTATCCACAATCGATTGTTGACTACAAAATCCTAAGTTTTGAGAAGAAAAAAGGGTTTAGGAACGATTTGTTAAAATCTGGATCAGACGTACGCTTCAGAAGTGAAGAGTTTGACGTTTAAAAACTGCCAGTGTCAATCATTTTGTTTAATAGACCAAATTTGAATTTCTTTTAATAAGTTTCCTGGCATGGTGTAAGTTATTATACTTTTTTTTTTATTAAAAAAGAGTCTGTATCTATACACTTTCACCTTCTCAAATATGGCGGCCGATTGAAGATGGTAGTCTTACATCCCCACCAATTTGCCCATATTTTCGAACTAAGGACTGTTCAATTCATTTTATTTTTTGTTTGTTTTAGTATCAACGACTGAGAGGATATGATTATCAAGAAAATGTTGAATGAGGTGCCTGTTTTTTTCAGTTAAGGTGCGTCTTGCGACTTTGAGAGAGACCACATCCATTAACATTTTCCCAAGACAGGACATCAATTTAATGCTGAAGGTGAATAATTTTGTGATTAGTATTGAACTTTGTTAATAAATTTTGTTCCAGATAACCAAACCTGTTTAAACATTTCTAATCTGAATGATCTGTGCAATTGTGGAACCAATTATAATGAGAACGCTGTGTCGACAGTTTGGCAAAATGAAAGGTGGTTGTCTTTGAGTTTAGAATTTAATTGCTGCAACACAATAATGAGTTTTTCAACTATCCCTCCGATGTAGGTAAGTGCTTTTGTAATTGTTAAAAATATCAAACCATGTCCTTGTTGCTACAAAAAATATCAACTAAATTTTTGCTATTCCAATATTTGTAATTATACTTGATAACTACAACTAAAAGCCTATTTATCGGTATATATGAAAGACAGGGACCTCTCATAAACCGCGTTGTTCTTTGTTCGTCTCTTTAGAAACCACCTCCATGTGTCTTTATCATCTCTACCCTTGGAACCAATAAATTCCACTGAAAATATCTAATAATATAAAATGTTGGGTAGGGAAAATAGCCCCCGTGAGCCGTGACAGTTGAACTTTACCTTAGAGCTGCCTTACACTGGCAATTTTTCCCAATGAACTTTTTAACCACAAAAATAAAACACACAATTAGGCATTTTTTCTCGTCAAGGATTAGTCTGTCGTAAACTTTTAGTAAAGTTTTTAAGGTGAGGGTTTTTAGGTCTCAGAATAACACGTAATTGTTATTATGGTTTTAAAAAAAGAGGTGTTCTAAAGACTTTGAAATTAAGAACGGTAAATCTTTTTCCTCTTTCCCTTTGATTTTAACATTTCGAGCCTTACTTTTCACCGGCATTATGAGTTTTTAAATAAATTGGTAGACATGTAGTCTAAGCGTCAAATTTGGTCTTGAATAATTTAATGGAAAATTGTTAGAGATGATTAGTCTTCTTTAGATATACGAGATAAGTATAACAAGACAAGAAAGTTATTATGGCAATATTAAGTAAACTGATTCGTTTAGTACCCATATGTACTTTAATTTACAACTTCAAGATTTAACTCTACACACACCATAGAATTCTATTTTTAAACGAATTTAGATATCCTTATCCTAACCCACATTGAGAATGAAGTCACATGCAGATAAGAGTGAGAAAAATGAATCTCAGTTGCAGATTTTGATTAAAACATGAATAATTTTAAGCACTCCTCTCCAATAGTACCACTATATGAATAAATGAATAAAAAACATGAAAAGATAAAGAATTTCGTTAAACATAAAATGCATGATGCTATGAGTACCATTAATCAAATTTCAATGAGGTTATACTTAATCAAGATGTATGATGCCTTTCTAGATTAGATGCCTTTACGTATATGTAGACTAGACATTTTCATCCTCTTTTTGATTTGCTTATTCATCGTGTAGGTGGTGGGCGTGTTTTGTTTTGCAAATGATTGAAATCTTGCATAAAGCAACATTTCTTTCATGATACAAATGTCAGGGTCAATAAATAATACGAGTATACAAAAATATTCTCTTTAATTATCCGCGGACAGTGAATGAATTTTCGCCCAGTAATTTTATCAACACAAAGGAAAAGGGGGAATGTGTTTAAAACGAATAAAAAATATTTGTCTTGATTTCTAAAGAACTCAAATTAAAGATTTGTAGAATTTTTCCCCACATTCGACTGAGTCCTGCTGGTTTTTTGTCTTATAGTAAGGGCACACACACACACTATACATTTGACTTTGGTCTGAACGACCAATGTTGGATAATATGAACCCCCAGACGACCGCTTGTCCAACACGTTGGATAGTTTTCAAATATCTTTGAAAATGTTATTTTAGAAGGAAGTCTTACGACATATCTGATAGGTCTGAACGCATAAAATTGATCCAACCATCCAACATTCTCCCAATGAAGTCTGTCCAACTAATTGTACGGTGTGAACTGCTCTAAAGGGAACTGCTGGCCTACGGTGCTTGATATAAATGGAAAAGTCTATTTTTTTTGAAGATTTGAGCACAGCTCAATTGAAATAAAACAGAAATTAGAGAAATGTTTGACATTTCTTTGTTTGCATCCCTAGCGTTTATTACTCATACACTGGTTCGAGGAAGCTTCAGCCTCTCGGAATGACCTTCAGCTTCTCAAACACTTTTCTTTTGTCGAAAGTTTTCAAAATAGTAACTGGTGCACTCAGACAAAACACAAGTCCATTGTACTATCAGATTACTTCTAACTTAGGTGTGGAGTGGATTACTGTTCGGAGTGAATCTAGGCCTCATCAAACATCTTTCTCCAACAATTTTCTATTTCGGGCGAGCTCTCTCTAGTTTTGCATTCTAAGTCGGTTGATGTCTTCTTCCCCTTGCTTATCTAAGACAAGGTGTTCTTTTTCCGCGCTTTACTTGCTGTGTTCTATCAAAAACCACAAAAGCCGAAGCGTTGATGTCCATTTGCACTCCATGTGCCAGCCATCGTAGTCTCGATATGAGCACTCTTCTATAGCTATGCCCAATGCCCATGTCTCGGTGAAGCTCATACAGTTCGTTGTTGAATCATATTCTCTACATATTTTCTTCCAAAAAATTAGATTAAAAATCAATCGGAGTTTTCTTCTTTGGCAACAACCAAGGGTTTTATCATCCGCTTTCAGGTCCATAAGATCAAGGTCTTATAAAGGGTTACCTTGGCTTTATAGAGAGGGTTTTATTTCTCAATTGCCTTCTTAACCCAAAGAAGTAGCGTTTGACAAACTTAATTCTCAGTTTGATCCCACTGACGTTATTTTCCGTGTCTATAGCTGATCCTATGTAAAGAAGTTCTATACTTCCTTGAAGTTGTGTCTGTCTACTGTGGAGTTTTATTCAATTCATGTTTTCTGTCCGTGTTTGATGACAGCTGTAAATCGTTTTGCTTTCATTAACCACTAAACCCATTTTGCCACTTCTGTTTCAATGCTCGCAAAACCATCAGTGACATCAGGCTTGCTTATTCCAATTATGTCAATATCGTCTACGTAAGCGAGTAATTGTACAGAAATACAGAGTGTCCGCCGGGAAAGTATACTACTTTGTTTGTTTATAATTTTTGATTAAATGAAAGAGAATGTCCGCCTTTGTTAGTCTCACAAATGCGAGCCCTTCTGAGCACATTTTTCATTACATTCTCACTCATTTCACGCAGTATTTCATTAATTTCATGACGAATATTTTGTTTGAGTTGCTCAAGCGTTTCTGATTTGTTTGCATAAACCTTGTTTATCAGATATCCCCACAAAAAGAAGTCCGGAACAGTCAAATGAGGCGACCGAGGAGGCCAATCAACATGACCATTTGGAAAGAGGTCTTGCAGTATACCATATTGTAATCCTGATACCACATATTAATCACGCCAAAAGCATGCTGATGTTGTGGCGTTAAAAAGTTTTCAATCATATCACGATATCCTCGCTCCCCATTCACAGTTACCGTTATGCCAAAGAAGTAAGGTCCAATGATTCCTCCTACACAAATTGCACACCAGACTGTAACTTTAAATGGATGCAAAGGTGACTGATGAATAATTTGAGGGGTTTCCATTGCCCAGAACCGACTATTCTGTTTATTCACATATCCATTCAAATGAAAATGTGCCTCGTCACTCATTATGATTTTTTCATGATCGATTTCAAGTAATCGATGATTGATTTTGTTAAAATGTTTTAACCAACGTGTTTTAAATGTTGGTTTATCAAATATTTTTCCATAATAAATTTGCCACGTGTCTACTTCACGACTGCCAAATATGAACTGTCAAGACTAATATTCACCAAAATGGCGGCAAAACAAAGTAGTTTACCTCCCGGAGGACACCCTGTATAATGCTTCTGGTGTTAAAATTTGAGTCTTAAACAATATTTTCAAGTTTGTGCAAATCCGCAGGTCTATGTCCTTTTTTCGTTTGCTATAGTCGTCAACGGTGAAATCATTATTGTTATCCGAGGCTGTTGGTTGTTTCGGAACAATGGAATTTTTAAGCGGTTGAGAAGCTAGAGCTACCGCAATGCACAACCCTCAACGTGTAGGGACATGTGCTTTTGGGATCGCTTTAAGCATAAAAAGCCCGTGTCAGTATCATGCTCCAGGGGCTTGAGAGCTGCCGTTGACTCTGAAAGATCTTTGAACCTAATATGTCGGAGTAGCTCATTCAGGGTCTTTGTTTTTAGATTGATGAAATCTTATGTTGGTTCTGTAAGAGTCGATCCCATAAGCTCGGGCAGACCACTGAGATTCGGCCAGTCAGTCATTACATTTTAGGGCATTCTAGTCTTGTTCTAATTTTCTTCGTCCATTTGTCAAACTCGCATAGGTGCAAGTCACCTCCGGTTGAAAGAGTCCAGTACACAGTGGCTACCGCGAGAAGGTATTGTAAGCACAGTTCTAAGGGTGTTTTTCGAGACGTATGGTTTTCAATCTGGCTATACATTTTTCACAGTTACTCTTTTTGACAGTTGTCACTTATGATCAGCTTGGCTTGCTATTTCATTGTGGAAAAATTGAACCCGCGCGACCACTGGGCACTGCGTAGATACATTCGCCAAAATGTCTCGGAGCGAAATTGCTGTCGACGCCGATTGTTACACATTTTCGAGTTTTAAACATGTGAGTTACCTCTTTGATCCGGCAATTTGACACTATTGGCCTTCTTTCGTGAGGTTATGTGATGTCGCTTTGCTTGAAAATAGGGCCTCTTAGAATTTATTCGAACCAGCCGAGATGGCCACTTGGTAAACCCTTGGGTTTATAAAAAACCGAAACATTGAATTATATGCGTAACTTTGTTGGACTTTTCTTTTTTTCTGAGTAGGTACATTGCCTTCCTATGTACCTTTATATCAAATGTAAACCTAAATTTTAAAAGCACATAAAAATATTGTACCGTAAGAAAAACTTTTTTACGAGATAAATAAAGTAGGATACTCAATGACACAGTTGCCAACAAAGAATTGAGGTTGAGAAAAACGATTTCGGAAACGTAAACGGAAACATTAAAAACAATCGAAACTAGGACGTTGGAAAAATAATAAAACTGGAGGCATTTTTATCCTTTTGTAAATCCTCTTTACTTCTTAGTCTGAAAAGACCTCTACGAGATACCTCTCATTAGTCATTATTCTGTTTTATGTTATTTTCGTCCAACCCTCCAACCAAATAATAAAACTATTTGTCTGTATCTCGTATGGCTGATTTTATTGAGTCAGCATTATCAAAACCACCGACCAAACTCACAAAATATACTCCCAGCCCTTCCGAATCTAAAATGAACATAAAGCCCCACCCGAATTGATTGCCTAGCAACTCATGGAGAAATGGCAAAAGTGCCAAATCTGATTGCATCTACATGCGAAGCCGAATAATTCCTCCACAAAGTTGCAACTAACAATTGTCTCTTTTTTTTTTGCTGCCACAGAATCGGCAACTTTGCACAAATAGTGTGTAGCCCTTGTTTTTCAATGTTTACCGATGACTTAAAAATAAATAGCGGAAAACAAGTTACCTATCTGTGAAAAATTCCAAAGCCAATCCACAATATAGAGGGCAACTTTCAATGTCAAATTAATTCCACGCGTTCACTGTCAATGTAAATTCCGTATATCAGCCAGAGAACTACCAAACCCAACCAAACCGAACCCATGACCCTACTCCAAAAGCGTGCCTCACATTTTCAGCTGTTCTCTATATACACTTATTCAACAAATGGTATCTCTCCACATATCTACATAGCTGACGAAGAAAATTCAAAAGGTAGGCCCGTCTGCCGCCCGCATAAAAGCTGCAAAAAATCCCACCTACATTCAACGACGACGAATAGCGAATGAAAAAACTATAAACGTTGCAAAAATCGATTCGGATACAGAGCGAGCATACATTGTGCCAACAAAGAAACTAAAACGCGGCATTCATGGTAACATGGAGAGTGTGTCAGTCAAATGATGTAACTTACCGTTTTGCAAAAATGCAAATTTCCTAAATGCAGTTAGAAGTAGTTATGATTTTGTTTCTATTTGGCGATCTTGGAAGCGAGGTATTCCACTTTGATTTCGCTGGCAGTGAAGTAAAGATTTCTACAGTCAAATAATTGCCAAACCCCGAAAGCTATGTGGATTTTGTCATGCATATAGATGTAGATACTTTTTAGGATGCGCGAAATAATCTCGGCAGAATGTTAGTTTCATAGAAAATAATAACAAATCTCACTGCGGATACAATGATATTGATTATTTCTTTGAGTGGCCTTTTTGGCTTTATAATTGAATATCGATTAATGCAATTTCTTCACTTTTCCTTACTTTGCCCTTTTGTAAACGGAAGAACCATGAAATCGAACAAAATCACTTTTCACTGCTCTAAGATAACTTAATTAAGACAAGACCTTTCTGGTTAATAAGATCGATGCACACACTCGTAGAATTGATTGAAACAAGATGTACTCATCACTCATCAATAAATCAACTCACTAAATTATTATATTACACTATAAATGGAATAACACTTAAGGAATATTTAATAAAACAATTTGCTAAAAGAACACATCGATTTCCGCAATTATCTAAAGTGATGCTAAGCACAATTACATTTTATCTAAAGCATTCAAGTTGAAGCGAATACATACAAAGTATGTATTTTTATTTTTTTTCCTATACTATTTGCAAAAGAACTGCTTCTAGGCGATTTAATTTCCGACAGCTAGACCACTTCCGAACAGGCCAGGAGAAACCAGAATTCTGAGAGAAAACAGACGAGGAACAAGCATGTAGGCAGTTTTTTTACTCTCCTTTCGAAAATGATTTGTTGTATAGTTTCTACTACTACCCGTTTTCCAATCGCCTTCCTCCCTTGTGGAAGCTCCGAGTGCGCCGAATCTCAGAAACGGGGAGAAGCTGCTCCGTGCAGAATACTCTTTTCACTATGTCAACACTGAACGTGACTGAAAGCAAATTGTTGTGCTTAATCCATGCGGCAAAGTCCTCGCGTGTCAAATGATGATAATGTGGTTGAACTTTCAAGTCACGCCGATTGCGGTATTAAAGCGCGCGATTTTCGAATGATTGATTGGTGATTTTTTGTTGATTGACTACGTAAGGTAAATGTTAGTGACTTTTAAGAACCATATGACTTGGAAGAACCTTCCATAGCAACCAAATTGTTTTGAATTTATATCTAAAGTAGTTCTCCAAAGTTTTCTTTCGATTGTTTGAGGATAGATCAAGGATATTTGTGAAACCTTCATGTTAAGCTGCACGCTGAGTTTATACAATGAGAATTATTTGTTTTAGAGGGTAGGTCGTAGAGTGCAAATGCGCCGATAGAAAATAACATTCAATGACAAAAAATTTGACATTTCTTAAATGGCCAGGTATCCCCCTAAGGTGTATCAGGTAGGAAAGTTATTAATAAATCTGCGTACATGTGAAATAGCTACGCTAATCGTGAGACCCCATAATATTTGAACATTCTGGAATCTGGGCTGTCCCTTTCACTCCGAACAATTAATTCTTTTTACAAAACTGATATACAGTTTTAAAAAGTTCAGATTTAGTTTGTGGTACCCGTGGTGTGATGGTTAGCATGTCCGCCTGTGATCTCATCAAAACATTCCTGAAATCTCACTTCCCTGGGTGACCAAAATATAAAAGCTCCATATCTCGAGAATGGAGCGAGATAGACGAAAAATATAGATTTTTTGGCCACCCCGGAAAGTGAAGCGTTCGTTTGAAGCGTCCCAAATGGAGTACCCCCTTCGAGCAACCCCCAAAAAATCGTTATTTTTCGTCTATCTCGCTCCGTTCTCGAGATATGGAGCTTTCTACATTTTGGTCACCCCGAAAAGTGAGATTTCAGGCATGTTTCGATGGGATCGTATGAAGCGTCCTAAATGGAATGGCCACTATGAGAAATCCCCACTATGAGAACCGTCCCAAATAGAGTGACCGCCTTTTTAGAAACCCCAAAATTGAGTTACATATACACTTTAACATATATACCATGCATACCTATGTTGACGAATACTAGCCCGCTATTTTAAATTTTATTTATAATCATCACATATTTTTGTTTTCCAGATCTTTTATTGGAAAAAGAAATGGGAAATTCTCGCCATGAAATACCATGAGATCCTTCGTAAAATGTTGCAGCATGGAATACTCTGATTGGATGGAATGCGTCCGGTAAGAGATAACAATATTTTATTTTTCATTTAGGTAATTTCATTTTCTTCCAAATTTAGTCTATTTGATAATTTCGGTAGGAGACGAGATTTGTACGTGCGAATAACATTGCTGATGACGGCCATAATAAGGCCAAAACAATACTTCAAATCTTTTGGCACGGGCAATGGAAACGAAAGCATTTGGGGAAGCTAAGCTTAAGGTTTGAATTTTAAGTCAACACATTTTAATTTATATACGAAATTATTTTTACTGTTGTTTTAGGTCAAAAGCAAGTACTTTGAAGCATTCAACGAAGTTGGAGTAATTTTCTGGTCGTGCCATCAAATCATAATTAACAAGTTTCAAGTGGTTTTAGTTCGTTCTTCTGTTTGATGTGAACTTTACTTTTGGCATATGCATAATATAAATAATATAATATAAAATATAAAAAATTTTTGAGAGCCCAAAGTAAGAGATAAATGATATTTGAATAAATGTATACAACACCTGAGTTTGACATGTCTTTCTATTTAATTCACATGAAATGTGTTAAAGGGTTGTGGCATGTAAGTAAATGGTTATATTTGATTCGTATTTAAAAAAAATGTGCCAAACAGTCTAGAAGTTAACATTCCGGTGGGAGAATACGGGTAGAAATTTATCCCATGCTGTTCAAGGACACTGCAGTATTCGAATGGCGAAACAATTTTTCAAATCGGTCCAGTAGTTTAAGAGTTACTATTCCCGTGGGAGAGTACGGGATGAAAACCATCACATGCTGTTAATGAACACTGTAGTACTCGAATGACGGGACGCTGTAGCATTCGAATGAATAACCATTCCCGTAGGAGAATACGGCAGATAATGAATCTCATGCTGATCAGGAGTAATATAGCATTCGAATTTTCGAAACCAGGTCAGTAGTTTTTGAGTTAGTATTCCCCTGGGGATACCTGCGGGATGGAATTTATCCCGTCTTAATCGGGGATAGTGTAGCATTCCAACGCAGAACAAAATCGGTTCGGTACTTTCAGAGTTGTGTTGGATTTTCGTTTTCTAATGAAAAATATGCGAAATGCCATGCCAGTGCTATGATTTTAAAAAGTAAAAATGAAAATTTTTCCATTGCACCAGGCGCGCAGAAGTATCAGCAAGGCATTCGGATTCAATCCCTCCCAAGAATTGCGTGCCCCAATATGACACCACATCAGAACAGCGAAATTCCGAGTTTTAGAAAAGTCGCCATATCTCGAGAACGGAGCGAGATAGGCGAAAAATAACGATTTTTTGGTTCGGATTCAATCCCTCCATAGAATTGCGTGTCTCAACATGACACCACATCAGAACAGCGAAATTCCGAGTTTTAGACAAGTCGCCATATCTCGAGAACGGAGCGAGATAGGTGAAAAATAACGATTTTTTGGTTTGGATTCAATCCCTCCCAAGAATTGCGTGCCCCAACATGACACCACATCAGAACAGCGAAATTCCGAGTTTTAGACAAGTCGCCATATCTCGAGAACGGAGCGAGATAGGCGAAAAATAACGATTTTTTGGTTCGGATTCAATCCCTCCATAGAATTGCGTGTCTCAACATGACACCACATCAGAACAGCGAAATTCCGAGTTTTAGACAAGTCGCCATATCTCGAGAACGGAGCGAGATAGGTGAAAAATAACGATGTTGGGGAACGCAATTCATGGGAGGGATTGAATCCAAACCAAAAAATCGTTATTTTTCACCTATCTCGCTCCGTTCTCGAGATATGGCGACTTGTCTAAAACTCGGAATTTCGCTGTTCTGATGTGGTGTCATGTTGGGGCACGCAATTCTTGGGAGGGATTGAATCCAAACCAAAAAATCGTTATTTTTCACCTATCTCGCTCCGTTCTCGAGATATGGCGACTTGTCTAAGACTCGGAATTTCGCTGTTCTGATGTGGTGTCATGTTGGGGCACGCAATTCTTGGGAGGGATTGATTCCAAACCAAAAAATCGTTATTTTTCACCTATCTCGCTCCGTTCTCGAGATATGGCGACTTGTCTAAAACTCGGAATTTCGCTGTTCTGATGTGGTGTCATGTTGGGGCACGCAATTCTATGGAGGGATTGAATCCGAACCAAAAAATCGTTATTTTTCGCCTATCTCGCTCCGTTTTCGAGATATGGCGACTTTTCTAAAACTCGGAATTTCGCTGTTCTGATAAGGTGTCATGTTGGGGCACGCAAATCTATGGTGGAATTGAATCCGAACCAAAAAATCGTTATTTTTCGCCTATCTCGCTCCGTTTTCGAGATATGGCGACTTTTCTAAAACTCGGAATTTCGCTGTTCTGATGTGGTGTCCAGTTGGGGCACGCAATTCTTGGGAGGGATTGAATCCAAACCAAAAAATCGTTATTTTTCACCTATCTCGCTCCGTTCTCGAGATATGGCGACTTGTCTAAAACTCGGAATTTCGCTGTTCTGATGTGGTGTCATGTTGGGGCACGCAATTCTATGGCCGAATTAAATCCGAACCAAAAAATCGTTATTTTTCGCCTATCTCGCTCCGTTTTCGAGATATGGCGACTTTTCTAAAACTCGGAATTTCGCTGTTCTGATGTGGTGTCATGTTGGGGCACGCAATTCTATGGTGGGATAGAATCCGAACCAAAAAATCGTTATTTTTCGCCTATCTCGCTCCGTTTTCGAGATATGGCGACTTTTCTAAAACTCGGAATTTCGCTGTTCTGATGTGGTGTCATGTTGGGACACGCAATTCTATGGTGGGACTGAATCCGAACCAAAAAATCGTTATTTTTCGCCTATCTCGCTCCGTTTTCGAGATATGGCGACTTGTCTAAAACTCGGAATTTCGCTGTTCTGATGTGGTGTCATGTTGGGGCACGCAATTCTATGGCCGAATTAAATCCGAACCAAAAAATCGTTATTTTTCGCCTATCTCGCTCCGTTTTCGAGATATGGCGACTTTTCTAAAACTAGGAATTTCGCTGTTCTGATGTGGTGTCATGTTGGGGCACGCAATTCTATGGTGGGATAGAATCCGAACCAAAAAATCGTTATTTTTCGCCTATCTCGCTCCGTTTTCGAGATATGGCGACTTTTCTAAAACTCGGAATTTCGCTGTTCTGATGTGGTGTCATGTTGGGACACGCAATTCTATGGTGGGACTGAATCCGAACCAAAAAATCGTTATTTTTCGCCTATCTCGCTCCGTTTTCGAGATATGGCGACTTGTCTAAAACTCGGAATTTCGCTGTTCTGATGTGGTGTCATGTTGGGGCACGCAATTCTTGGGAGGGATTGAATCCAAACCAAAAAATCGTTATTTTTCACCTATCTCGCTCCGTTCTCGAGATATGGCGACTTGTCTAAAACTCGGAATTTCGCTGTTCTGATGTGGTGTCCAGTTGGGGCACGCAATTCTTGGGAGGGATTGAATCCAAACCAAAAAATCGTTATTTTTCACCTATCTCGCTCCGTTTTCGAGATATGGCGACTTGTCTAAAACTCGGAATTTCGCTGTTCTGATGTGGTGTCCAGTTGGGGCACGCAATTCTTGGGAGGGATTGAATCCAAACCAAAAAATCGTTATTTTTCACCTATCTCGCTCCGTTCTCGAGATATGGCGACTTTTCTAAAACTCGGAATTTCGCTGTTCTGATGTGGTGTCATGTTGGGGCACACAATTCTTGGGAGGGATTGAATCCAAACCAAAAAATCGTTATTTTTCACCTATCTCGCTCCGTTCTCGAGATATGGCGACTTGTCTAAAACTCGGAATTTCGCTGTTCTGATGTGGTGTCCAGTTGGGGCACGCAATTCTTGGGAGGGATTGAATCCAAACCAAAAAATCGTTATTTTTCACCTATCTCGCTCCGTTCTCGAGATATGGCGACTTTTCTAAAACTCGGAATTTCGCTGTTCTGATGTGGTGTCATGTTGGGGAACACAATTCTTGGGAGGGATTGAATCCAAACCAAAAAATCGTTATTTTTCACCTATCTCGCTCCGTTCTCGAGATATGGCGACTTGTCTAAGACTCGGAATTTCGCTGTTCTGATGTGGTGTCATGTTGGGACACGCAATTCTTGGGAGGGATTGAATCCAAACCAAAAAATCGTTATTTTTCACCTATCTCGCTCCGTTCTCGAGATATGGCGACTTTTCTAAAACTCGGAATTTCGCTGTTCTGATGTGGTGTCATGTTGGGGCACACAATTCTTGGGAGGGATTGAATCCAAACCAAAAAATCGTTATTTTTCACCTATCTCGCTCCGTTCTCGAGATATGGCGACTTGTCTAAAACTCGGAATTTCGCTGTTCTGATGTGGTGTCATGTTGGGGCACGCAATTCTTGGGAGGGATTGAATCCAAACCAAAAAATCGTTATTTTTCACCTATCTCGCTCCGTTCTCGAGATATGGCGACTTGTCTAAGACTCGGAATTTCGCTGTTCTGATGTGGTGTCCAGTTGGGGCACGCAATTCTTGAGAGGGATTGAATCCAAACCAAAAAATCGTTATTTTTCACCTATCTCGCTCCGTTCTCGAGATATGGCGACTTGTCTAAAACTCGGAATTTCGCTGTTCTGATGTGGTGTCATGTTGGGGCACGCAATTCTTGGGAGGGATTGATTCCAAACCAAAAAATCGTTATTTTTCACCTATCTCGCTCCGTTCTCGAGATATGGCGACTTGTCTAAAACTCGGAATTTCGCTGTTCTGATGTGGTGTCATGTTGGGGCACGCAATTCCTGGGAGGGATTGAATCCAAACCAAAAAATCGTTATTTTTCACCTATCTCGCTCCGTTCTCGAGATATGGCGACTTTTCTAAAACTCGGAATTTCGCTGTTCTGATGTGGTGTCATGTTGGGGCACACAATTCTTGGGAGGGATTGAATCCAAACCAAAAAATCGTTATTTTTCACCTATCTCGCTCCGTTCTCGAGATATGGCGACTTGTCTAAAACTCGGAATTTCGCTGTTCTGATGTGGTGTCATGTTGGGGCACGCAATTCTTGGGAGGGATTGAATCCAAACCAAAAAATCGTTATTTTTCACCTATCTCGCTCCGTTCTCGAGATATGGCGACTTGTCTAAGACTCGGAATTTCGCTGTTCTGATGTGGTGTCCAGTTGGGGCACGCAATTCTTGAGAGGGATTGAATCCAAACCAAAAAATCGTTATTTTTCACCTATCTCGCTCCGTTCTCGAGATATGGCGACTTTTCTAAAACTCGGAATTTCGCTGTTCTGATGTGGTGTCATGTTGGGGCACACAATTCTTGGGAGGGATTGAATCCAAACCAAAAAATCGTTATTTTTCACCTATCTCGCTCCGTTCTCGAGATATGGCGACTTGTCTAAAACTCGGAATTTCGCTGTTCTGATGTGGTGTCATGTTGGGGCACGCAATTCCTGGGAGGGATTGAATCCAAACCAAAAAATCGTTATTTTTCACCTATCTCGCTCCGTTCTCGAGATATGGCGACTTGTCTAAAACTCGGAATTTCGCTGTTCTGATGTGGTGTCCAGTTGGGGCACGCAATTCTTGGGAGGGATTGAATCCAAACCAAAAAATCGTTATTTTTCACCTATCTCGCTCCGTTCTCGAGATATGGCGACTTGTCTAAAACTCGGAATTTCGCTGTTCTGATGTGGTGTTATGTTGGGGCACGCAATTCTTGGGAGGGATTGAATCCAAACCAAAAAATCGTTATTTTTCACCTATCTCGCTCCGTTCTCGAGATATGGCGACTTGTCTAAAACTCGGAATTTCGCTGTTTTGATGTGGTGTCATGTTGAGAC
Source organism: Melanostoma scalare (assembly GCA_949752695.1). NCBI lineage: Eukaryota > Metazoa > Arthropoda > Insecta > Diptera > Syrphidae > Melanostoma > Melanostoma scalare. Next base: position 30,697,541 of record OX456986.1, on the reverse strand, counting down.
ACGCAATTCTTGGGAGGGATTGAATCCAAACCAAAAAATCGTTATTTTTCACCTATCTCGCTCCGTTCTCGAGATATGGCGACTTTTCTAAAACTCGGAATTTCGCTGTTCTGATGTGGTGTTATGTTGGGGCACGCAATTCTTGGGAGGGATTGAATCCAAACCAAAAAATCGTTATTTTTCACCTATCTCGCTCCGTTCTCGAGATATGGCGACTTGTCTAAAACTCGGAATTTCGCTGTTTTGATGTGGTGTCATGTTGAGACACGCAATTCTTGGGAGGGATTGAATCCAAACCAAAAAATCGTTATTTTTCAACTATCTCGCTCCGTTCTCGAGATATGGCGACTTGTCTAAAACTCGGAATTTCGCTGTTCTGATGTGGTGTTATGTTGGGGCACGCAATTCTTGGGAGGGATTGAATCCAAACCAAAAAATCGTTATTTTTCACCTATCTCGCTCCGTTCTCGAGATATGGCGACTTGTCTAAAACTCGGAATTTCGCTGTTTTGATGTGGTGTCATGTTGAGACACGCAATTCTTGGGAGGGATTGAATCCAAACCAAAAAATCGTTATTTTTCACCTATCTCGCTCCGTTCTCGAGATATGGCGACTTTTCTAAAACTCGGAATTTCGCTGTTTTGATGTGGTGTCATGTTGAGACACGCCATTCTTGGGAGGGATTGAATCCAAACCAAAAAATCGTTATTTTTCACCTATCTCGCTCCGTTCTCGAGATATGGCGACTTGTCTAAAACTCGGAATTTCGCTGTTCTGATGTGGTGTCCAGTTGGGGCACGCAATTCTTGGGAGGGATTGAATCCAAACCAAAAAATCGTTATTTTTCACCTATCTCGCTCCGTTCTCGAGATATGGCGACTTTTCTAAAACTCGGAATTTCGCTGTTCTGATGTGGTGTCATGTTGGGGCACACAATTCTTGGGAGGGATTGAATCCAAACCAAAAAATCGTTATTTTTCACCTATCTCGCTCCGTTCTCGAGATATGGCGACTTGTCTAAAACTCGGAATTTCGCTGTTTTGATGTGGTGTCATGTTGAGACACGCAATTCTTGGGAGGGATTGAATCCAAACCAAAAAATCGTTATTTTTCAACTATCTCGCTCCGTTCTCGAGATATGGCGACTTGTCTAAAACTCGGAATTTCGCTGTTCTGATGTGTTGTCATGTTGAGACACGCAATTCTTGGGAGGGATTGAATCCAAACCAAAAAATCGTTATTTTTCACCTATCTCGCTCCGTTCTCGAGATATGGCGACTTGTCTAAAACTCGGAATTTCGCTGTTTTGATGTGGTGTCATGTTGAGACACGCAATTCTTGGGAGGGATTGAATCCAAACCAAAAAATCGTTATTTTTCACCTATCTCGCTCCGTTCTCGAGATATGGCGACTTGTCTAAAACTCGGAATTTCGCTGTTCTGATGTGGTGTCCAGTTGGGGCACGCAATTCTTGGGAGGGATTGAATCCAAACCAAAAAATCGTTATTTTTCACCTATCTCGCTCCGTTCTCGAGATATGGCGACTTGTCTAAAACTCGGAATTTCGCTGTTCTGATGTGGTGTTATGTTGGGGCACGCAATTCTTGGGAGGGATTGAATCCAAACCAAAAAATCGTTATTTTTCACCTATCTCGCTCCGTTCTCGAGATATGGCGACTTGTCTAAAACTCGGAATTTCGCTGTTTTGATGTGGTGTCATGTTGAGACACGCAATTCTTGGGAGGGATTGAATCCAAACCAAAAAATCGTTATTTTTCACCTATCTCGCTCCGTTCTCGAGATATGGCGACTTGTCTAAAACTCGGAATTTCGCTGTTCTGATGTGGTGTCATGTTGGGGCACGCAATTCCTGGGAGGGATTGAATCCAAACCAAAAAATCGTTATTTTTCACCTATCTCGCTCCGTTCTCGAGATATGGCGACTTGTCTAAAACTCGGAATTTCGCTGTTCTGATGTGGTGTCCAGTTGGGGCACGCAATTCTTGGGAGGGATTGAATCCAAACCAAAAAATCGTTATTTTTCACCTATCTCGCTCCGTTCTCGAGATATGGCGACTTTTCTAAAACTCGGAATTTCGCTGTTCTGATGTGGTGTCATGTTGGGGCACACAATTCTTGGGAGGGATTGAATCCAAACCAAAAAATCGTTATTTTTCACCTATCTCGCTCCGTTCTCGAGATATGGCGACTTGTCTAAAACTCGGAATTTCGCTGTTTTGATGTGGTGTCATGTTGAGACACGCAATTCTTGGGAGGGATTGAATCCAAACCAAAAAATCGTTATTTTTCAACTATCTCGCTCCGTTCTCGAGATATGGCGACTTGTCTAAAACTCGGAATTTCGCTGTTCTGATGTGTTGTCATGTTGAGACACGCAATTCTTGGGAGGGATTGAATCCAAACCAAAAAATCGTTATTTTTCACCTATCTCGCTCCGTTCTCGAGATATGGCGACTTTTCTAAAACTCGGAATTTCGCTGTTCTGATGTGGTGTTATGTTGGGGCACGCAATTCTTGGGAGGGATTGAATCCAAACCAAAAAATCGTTATTTTTCACCTATCTCGCTCCGTTCTCGAGATATGGCGACTTGTCTAAAACTCGGAATTTCGCTGTTTTGATGTGGTGTCATGTTGAGACACGCAATTCTTGGGAGGGATTGAATCCAAACCAAAAAATCGTTATTTTTCAACTATCTCGCTCCGTTCTCGAGATATGGCGACTTGTCTAAAACTCGGAATTTCGCTGTTCTGATGTGGTGTTATGTTGGGGCACGCAATTCTTGGGAGGGATTGAATCCAAACCAAAAAATCGTTATTTTTCACCTATCTCGCTCCGTTCTCGAGATATGGCGACTTGTCTAAAACTCGGAATTTCGCTGTTTTGATGTGGTGTCATGTTGAGACACGCAATTCTTGGGAGGGATTGAATCCAATCCAAAAAATCGTTATTTTTCACCTATCTCGCTCCGTTCTCGAGATATGGCGACTTTTCTAAAACTCGGAATTTCGCTGTTTTGATGTGGTGTCATGTTGAGACACGCCATTCTTGGGAGGGATTGAATCCAAACCAAAAAATCGTTATTTTTCACCTATCTCGCTCCGTTCTCGAGATATGGCGACTTGTCTAAAACTCGGAATTTCGCTGTTCTGATGTGGTGTCATGTTGGGGCACGCAATTCTTGGGAGGGATTGAATCCAAACCAAAAAATCGTTATTTTTCACCTATCTCGCTCCGTTCTCGAGATATGGCGACTTGTCTAAGACTCGGAATTTCGCTGTTCTGATGTGGTGTCATGTTGGGGCACGCAATTCTTGGGAGGGATTGATTCCAAACCAAAAAATCGTTATTTTTCACCTATCTCGCTCCGTTCTCGAGATATGGCGACTTGTCTAAAACTCGGAATTTCGCTGTTCTGATGTGGTGTCATGTTGAGACACGCAATTCTTGGGAGGGATTGAATCCAAACCAAAAAATCGTTATTTTTCACCTATCTCGCTCCGTTCTCGAGATATGGCGACTTGTCTAAAACTCGGAATTTCGCTGTTCTGATGTGGTGTTATGTTGGGGCACGCAATTCTTGGGAGGGATTGAATCCAAACCAAAAAATCGTTATTTTTCGCCTATCTCGCTCCGTTTTCGAGATATGGCGACTTTTCTAAAACTCGGAATTTCTCTGTTCTGATGTGGTGTCATGCTGGGGCACGCAATTCTTGGGAGGGATTGAATCCAAACCAAAAAATCGTTATTTTTCACCTATCTCGCTCCGTTTTCGAGATATGGCGACTTTTCTAAAACTCGGAATTTCGCTGTTCTGATGTGGTGTCATGTTGGGGCACGCAATTCTTGGGAGGGATTGAATCCAAACCAAAAAATCGTTATTTTTCACCTATCTCGCTCCGTTCTCGAGATATGGCGACTTGTCTAAAACTCGGAATTTCGCTGTTCTGATGTGGTGTTATGTTGGGGCACGCAATTCTTGGGAGGGATTGAATCCAAACCAAAAAATCGTTATTTTTCACCTATCTCGCTCCGTTCTCGAGATATGGCGACTTGTCTAAAACTCGGAATTTCGCTGTTTTGATGTGGTGTCATGTTGAGACACGCAATTCTTGGGAGGGATTGAATCCAAACCAAAAAATCGTTATTTTTCAACTATCTCGCTCCGTTCTCGAGATATGGCGACTTGTCTAAAACTCGGAATTTCGCTGTTCTGATGTGGTGTTATGTTGGGGCACGCAATTCTTGGGAGGGATTGAATCCAAACCAAAAAATCGTTATTTTTCACCTATCTCGCTCCGTTCTCGAGATATGGCGACTTGTCTAAAACTCGGAATTTCGCTGTTCTGATGTGGTGTCATGTTGGGGCACGCAATTCTTGGGAGGGATTGAATCCAAACCAAAAAATCGTTATTTTTCACCTATCTCGCTCCGTTCTCGAGATATGGCGACTTGTCTAAAACTCGGAATTTCGCTGTTCTGATGTGGTGTCATGTTGGGGCACGCAATTCTTGGGAGGGATTGAATCCAAACCAAAAAATCGTTATTTTTCACCTATCTCGCTCCGTTTTCGAGATATGGCGACTTTTCTAAAACTCGGAATTTCGCTGTTCTGATGTGGTGTCATGTTGGGGCACGCAATTCTTGGGAGGGATTGAATCCAAACCAAAAAATCGTTATTTTTCACCTATCTCGCTCCGTTCTCGAGATATGGCGACTTGTCTAAGACTCGGAATTTCGCTGTTCTGATGTGGTGTCATGTTGGGACACGCAATTCTTGGGAGGGATTGAATCCAAACCAAAAAATCGTTATTTTTCAACTATCTCGCTCCGTTCTCGAGATATGGCGACTTGTCTAAGACTCGGAATTTCGCTGTTCTGATGTGGTGTCATGTTGGGGCACGCAATTCTTGGGAGGGATTGATTCCAAACCAAAAAATCGTTATTTTTCACCTATCTCGCTCCGTTCTCGAGATATGGCGACTTGTCTAAAACTCGGAATTTCGCTGTTCTGATGTGGTGTCATGTTGGGGCACGCAATTCTTGGGAGGGATTGAATCCAAACCAAAAAATCGTTATTTTTCGCCTATCTCGCTCCGTTTTCGAGATATGGCGACTTTTCTAAAACTCGGAATTTCGCTGTTCTGATGTGGTATCATGTTGGGACACGCAATTCTATGGTGGGACTGAATCCGAACCAAAAAATCGTTATTTTTCGCCTATCTCGCTCCGTTTTCGAGATATGGCGACTTGTCTAAAACTCGGAATTTCGCTGTTCTGATGTGGTGTCATGTTGGGGCACGCAATTCTATGGCCGAATTAAATCCGAACCAAAAAATCGTTATTTTTCGCCTATCTCGCTCCGTTTTCGAGATATGGCGACTTTTCTAAAACTCGGAATTTCGCTGTTCTGATGTGGTGTCATGTTGGGGCACGCAATTCTATGGTGGGATGGAATCCGAACCAAAAAATCGTTATTTTTCGCCTATCTCGCTCCGTTTTCGAGATATGGCGACTTTTCTAAAACTCGGAATTTCGCTGTTCTGATGTGGTATCATGTTGGGACACGCAATTCTATGGTGGGACTGAATCCGAACCGAAAAATCGTTATTTTTCGCCTATCTCGCTCCGTTTTCGAGATATGGCGACTTGTCTAAAACTCGGAATTTCGCTGTTCTGATGTGGTGTCATGTTGGGGCACGCAATTCTTGGGAGGGATTGAATTCAAACCAAAAAATCGTTATTTTTCGCCTATCTCGCTCCGTTTTCGAGATATGGCGACTTTTCTAAAACTCGGAATTTCGCTGTTCTGATGTGGTGTCATGTTGGGGCACGCAATTCTTGGGAGGGATTGAATTCAAACCAAAAAATCGTTATTTTTCACCTATCTCGCTCCGTTCTCGAGATATGGCGACTTGTCTAAAACTCGGAATTTCGCTGTTCTGATGTGGTGTCCAGTTGGGGCACGCAATTCTTGGGAGGGATTGAATTCAAACCAAAAAATCGTTATTTTTCACCTATCTCGCTCCGTTCTCGAGATATGGCGACTTGTCTAAAACTCGGAATTTCGCTGTTCTGATGTGGTGTCATGTTGGGGCACGCAATTCTTGGGAGGGATTGAATTCAAACCAAAAAATCGTTATTTTTCACCTATCTCGCTCCGTTCTCGAGATATGGCGACTTGTCTAAAACTCGGAATTTCGCTGTTCTGATGTGGTGTCCAGTTGGGGCACGCAATTCTTGGGAGGGATTGAATCCAAACCAAAAAATCGTTATTTTTCACCTATCTCGCTCCGTTCTCGAGATATGGCGACTTGTCTAAAACTCGGAATTTCGCTGTTCTGATGTGGTGTCCAGTTGGGGCACGCAATTCTTGGGAGGGATTGAATCCAAACCAAAAAATCGTTATTTTTCACCTATCTCGCTCCGTTCTCGAGATATGGCGACTTGTCTAAAACTCGGAATTTCGCTGTTCTGATGTGGTGTCATGTTGGGGCACGCAATTCTTGGGAGGGATTGAATTCAAACCAAAAAATCGTTATTTTTCACCTATCTCGCTCCGTTCTCGAGATATGGCGACTTGTCTAAAACTCGGAATTTCGCTGTTCTGATGTGGTGTCCAGTTGGGGCACGCAATTCTTGGGAGGGATTGAATCCAAACCAAAAAATCGTTATTTTTCACCTATCTCGCTCCGTTCTCGAGATATGGCGACTTGTCTAAAACTCGGAATTTCGCTGTTCTGATGTGGTGTCCAGTTGGGGCACGCAATTCTTGGGAGGGATGGAATCCGAACCAAAAAATCGTTATTTTTCGCCTATCTCGCTCCGTTCTCGAGATATGGCGACTTGTCTAAAACTCGGAATTTCGCTGTTCTGATGTGGTGTCATGTTGGGGCACGCAATTCTTGGGAGGGATTGAATTCAAACCAAAAAATCGTTATTTTTCACCTATCTCGCTCCGTTCTCGAGATATGGCGACTTGTCTAAAACTCGGAATTTCGCTGTTCTGATGTGGTGTCATGTTGGGGCACGCAATTCTTGGGAGGGATTGAATTCAAACCAAAAAATCGTTATTTTTCACCTATCTCGCTCCGTTCTCGAGATATGGCGACTTTTCTAAAACTCGGAATTTCGCTGTTCTGATGTGGTGTCATGTTGGGGCACACAATTCTTGGGAGGGATTGAATCCAAACCAAAAAATCGTTATTTTTCACCTATCTCGCTCCGTTCTCGAGATATGGCGACTTGTCTAAGACTCGGAATTTCGCTGTTCTGATGTGGTGTCCAGTTGGGGCACGCAATTCTTGAGAGGGATTGAATCCAAACCAAAAAATCGTTATTTTTCACCTATCTCGCTCCGTTCTCGAGATATGGCGACTTGTCTAAAACTCGGAATTTCGCTGTTCTGATGTGGTGTCATGTTGGGGCACGCAATTCTTGGGAGGGATTGAATCCAAACCAAAAAATCGTTATTTTTCACCTATCTCGCTCCGTTCTCGAGATATGGCGACTTGTCTAAGACTCGGAATTTCGCTGTTCTGATGTGGTGTCTAGTTGGGGCACGCAATTCTTGAGAGGGATTGAATCCAAACCAAAAAATCGCTATTTTTCACCTATCTCGCTCCGTTCTCGAGATATGGCGACTTGTCTAAAACTCGGAATTTCGCTGTTCTGATGTGGTGTTATGTTGGGGCACGCAATTCTTGGGAGGGATTGAATCCAAACCAAAAAATCGTTATTTTTCACCTATCTCGCTCCGTTCTCGAGATATGGCGACTTGTCTAAAACTCGGAATTTCGCTGTTTTGATGTGGTGTCATGTTGAGACACGCAATTCTTGGGAGGGATTGAATCCAAACCAAAAAATCGTTATTTTTCAACTATCTCGCTCCGTTCTCGAGATATGGCGACTTGTCTAAAACTCGGAATTTCGCTGTTCTGATGTGGTGTCATGTTGAGACACGCAATTCTTGGGAGGGATTGAATCCAAACCAAAAAATCGTTATTTTTCACCTATCTCGCTCCGTTCTCGAGATATGGCGACTTTTCTAAAACTCGGAATTTCGCTGTTCTGATGTGGTGTTATGTTGGGGCACGCAATTCTTGGGAGGGATTGAATCCAAACCAAAAAATCGTTATTTTTCACCTATCTCGCTCCGTTCTCGAGATATGGCGACTTGTCTAAAACTCAGAATTTCGCTGTTCTGATGTGGTGTTATGTTGGGGCACGCAATTCTTGGGAGGGATTGAATCCAAACCAAAAAATCGTTATTTTTCACCTATCTCGCTCCGTTCTCGAGATATGGCGACTTGTCTAAAACTCGGAATTTCGCTGTTTTGATGTGGTGTCATGTTGAGACACGCAATTCTTGGGAGGGATTGAATCCAAACCAAAAAATCGTTATTTTTCAACTATCTCGCTCCGTTCTCGAGATATGGCGACTTGTCTAAAACTCGGAATTTCGCTGTTCTGATGTGGTGTCATGTTGAGACACGCAATTCTTGGGAGGGATTGAATCCAAACCAAAAAATCGTTATTTTTCACCTATCTCGCTCCGTTCTCGAGATATGGCGACTTTTCTAAAACTCGGAATTTCGTTGTTTTGATGTGGTGTCATGTTGAGACACGCAATTCTTGGGAGGGATTGAATCCAAACCAAAAAATCGTTATTTTTCACCTATCTCGCTCCGTTCTCGAGATATGGCGACTTGTCTAAAACTCGGAATTTCGCTGTTCTGATGTGGTGTCATGTTGGGGCACGCAATTCTTGGGAGGGATTGAATCCAAACCAAAAAATCGTTATTTTTCACCTATCTCGCTCCGTTCTCGAGATATGGCGACTTGTCTAAAACTCGGAATTTCGCTGTTCTGATGTGGTGTCATATTGGGGCACGCAATTCTTGGGAGGGATTGAATCCAAACCAAAAAATCGTTATTTTTCACCTATCTCGCTCCGTTCTCGAGATATGGCGACTTGTCTAAAACTCGGAATTTCGCTGTTCTGATGTGGTGTCATGTTGGGGCACGCAATTCTTGGGAGGGATTGAATCCAAACCAAAAAATCGTTATTTTTCAACTATCTCGCTCCGTTCTCGAGATATGGCGACTTTTCTAAAACTCGGAATTTCGCTGTTCTGATGTGGTGTCATGTTGGGGCACGCAATTCTTGGGAGGGATTGAATCCAAACCAAAAAATCGTTATTTTTCACCTATCTCGCTCCGTTCTCGAGATATGGCGACTTGTCTAAAACTCGGAATTTCGCTGTTCTGATGTGGTGTCATGTTGGGGCACGCAATTCTTGGGAGGGATTGAATCCAAACCAAAAAATCGTTATTTTTCACCTATCTCGCTCCGTTCTCGAGATATGGCGACTTTTCTAAAACTCGGAATTTCGCTGTTCTGATGTGGTGTCATGTTGGGGCACGCAATTCTTGGGAGGGATTGAATCCAAACCAAAAAATCGTTATTTTTCACCTATCTCGCTCCGTTCTCGAGATATGGCGGCTTGTCTAAAACTCGGAATTTCGCTGTTCTGATGTGGTGTCATATTGGGGCACGCAATTCTTGGGAGGGATTGAATCCAAACCAAAAAATCGTTATTTTTCACCTATCTCGCTCCGTTTTCGAGATATGGCGACTTGTCTAAAACTCGGAATTTCGCTGTTCTCATGTGGTGTCATGTTGGGGCACGCAATTCTTGGGAGGGATTGAATCTAAACCAAAAAATCGTTATTTTTCGCCTATCTCGCTCCGTTTTCGAGATATGGCGACTTTTCTAAAACTCGGAATTTCGCTGTTCTGATGTGGTGTCATGTTGGGGCACGCAATTCTTGGGAGGGATTGAATCCAAACCAAAAAATCGTTATTTTTCACCTATCTCGCTCCGTTTTCGAGATATGGCGACTTGTCTAAAACTCGGAATTTCGCTGTTCTCATGTGGTGTCATGTTGGGGCACGCAATTCTTGGGAGGGATTGAATCCAAACCAAAAAATCGTTATTTTTCGCCTATCTCGCTCCGTTTTCGAGATATGGCGACTTTTCTAAAACTCGGAATTTCGCTGTTCTGATGTGGTGTCATGTTGGGGCACGCAATTCTTGGGAGGGATTGAATCCAAACCAAAAAATCGTTATTTTTCACCTATCTCGCTCCGTTTTCGAGATATGGCGACTTGTCTAAAACTCGGAATTTCGCTGTTCTGATGTGGTGTCATGTTGGGGCACGCAATTCTTGGGAGGGATTGAATCCAAACCAAAAAATCGTTATTTTTCGCCTATCTCGCTCCGTTTTCGAGATATGGCGACTTTTCTAAAACTCGGAATTTCGCTGTTCTGATGTGGTGTCATGTTGGGGCACACAATTCTATGGAGGGATTGAATCCGAACCAAAAAATCGTTATTTTTCGTCCATCTCGCTCCGTTTTCGAGATATGGCGACTTTTCTAAAACTCGGAATTTCGCTGTTCTGATGTGGTGTCATGTTGGGGCACGCAATTCTATGGAGGGATTGAATCCGAACCAAAAAATCGTTATTTTTCGTCCATCTCGCTCCGTTTTCGAGATATGGCGACTTTTCTAAAACTCGGAATTTCGCTGTTCTGATGTGGTGTCATGTTGGGGCACGCAATTCTATGGTGGGATTAAATCCGAACCAAAAAATCGTTATTTTTCGCCTATCTCGCTCTGTTTCCGAGATATGGCGACTTTTCTAAAACTCGGAATTTCGCTGTTCTGATGTGGTGTCATGTTGGGGCACGCAATTCTATGGAGGGATTGAATCCGAACCAAAAAATCGTTATTTTTCGCCTATCTCGCTCCGTTTTCGACAAATGGCGACTTTTCTAAAACTCGGAATTTCGCTGTTCTAATTTGGTGTCATGTTGGGGCACGCAATTCTATGGAGGGATTGAATCCGAACCAAAAAATCGTTATTTTTCGCCTATCTCGCTCCGTTTTCGAGATATGGCGACTTTTCTAAAACTCTGAATTTCGCTGTTCTGATGTGGTGTCATGTTGGGGCACTCAATTTTGTGGTGGGATTGAATCCGAAGTTTTACCAAGACACACATATGTGTGTCATCGCGTGTGTCATCGAATGTGTCATCGCGTGTGTCATCGCATGTGTCATCGCATGTGTCATCGCATGTGTCATCGTATGTGTCATCGCGTGTGTCATCGCGTGTGTCATCGCATGTGTCATCGCGTGTGTCATCGCGTGTGTCATCGCATGTGTCATCGCGTTTGTCATCGCATGTGTCATCGCGTGTGTCATCGCGTGTGTCATCGCATGTGTCATCGCATGTGTCATCACGTGTGTCATCGCATGTGTCATCGCGTGTGTCATCGCGTGTGTCATCGCGTGTGTCATCGCGTGTGTCATCGCGTGTGTCATCGCGTGTGTCATAGCATGTGTCATCGCGTGTGTCATCGCATGTGTCATCGCATGTGTCATCGCGTGTGTCATCGCATGTGTAATCGTGTGTGTCATCGCGTGTGTCATCGCATGCGTCATCGCATGTGTCATCGCGTGTGTCATCGCATGTGTCATCGCATGTGTCATCGCATGTGTCATCGCGTGTGTCATCGCATGTGTCATCGCATGTGTCATCGTGTGTGTCATCGCATGTGTCATCGCGTGTGTCATCGCATGTGTCATCGCGTGAGTCATCGCGTGTGTCATCGCGTGTGTCATCGCATGTGTCATCGTGTGTCATCGCATGTGTCATCGCGTGTGTCATCGCATGTGTCATCGCGTGTGTCATCGCGTGTGTCATCGCATGTGTCATCGCATGTGTCATCGTGTGTGTCATCGCGTGTGTCATCGCATGTGTCATCGCGTGTGTCATCGCATGTGTCATCGCATGTGTCATCGTGTGTGTCATCGCATGTGTCATCGCGTGTGTCATCGCGTGTGTCATCGCATGTGTCATAGCGTGTGTCATCGCATGTGTCATCGCGTGTGTCATCGCGCGTGTCATCGCATGTGTCATCGCATGTGTCATCGCATGTGTCATCGCGTGTGTCATCGCGTGTGTCATCGCGTGTGTCATCTTATGTGTCATCGCGTGTGTCATCGCATGTGTCATCGCGTGTGTCATCGCATGTGTCATCGTGTGTGTCATCGCATGTGTCATCGCGTGTGTCATCGCGTGTGTCATCGTGTGTGTCATCGCATGTGTCATCGCGTGTGTCATAGCGTGTGTCATCGCATGTGTCATCGCATGTGTCATCGTGTGTGTCATCGCGTGTGTCATCGCGTGTGTCATCGCATGTGTCATCGCGTGTGTCATCGCATGTGTCATCGCATGTGTCAGCGTGTGTGTCATCGCATGTGTCATCGCGTGTGTCATCGCGTGTGTCATCGCATGTGTCATCGCGTGTGTCATCGCGTGTGTCATAGCGTGTGTCATCGCATGTGTCATCGCATGTGTCATCGCGCGTGTCATCGCATGTGTCATCGCGTGTGTCATCGCATGTGTCATCGCATGTGTCATCGCGTGTGTCATCGCATGTGTCATCGCATGTGTCATCGCATGTGTCATCGCGTGTGTCATCGCGTGTGTCATCGCGTGTGTCATCGCGTGTGTCATCGCATATGTCACCGCGTGTGTCATCGCATGTGTCATCGCATGTGTCATCGCATGTGTCATCGCGTGTGTCATCGCGTGTGTCATCGCATGTGTCATCGCATGTGTCATCGCGTGTGTCATCGCATGTTTCATCGCGTGTGTCATCGCATGTGTTGTGTGAGAAGATTAAGAAGATTAAGAAGATTAAGAAGATTAAGAAGATTAAGATGATTAAGAAGATTAAGAAGATTAAGTAGATTAAGTAGATTAAGTAAATTAAGTAGATTAAGTAGATTTAGTAGATTAAGTAGATTAGGTAGATTAAGTAGATTAAGTAGATTAAATAGATTAAGTAAATTAAGTAGATTAAGTAGATTAAATAGATTTAGTAGATTAAGTAGATTAAGTAGATTAAGTAGATTAAGTAGATTAAGTAGATTAAATAGATTAA